>JALPQI010007627.1:0-41266 GCA_025490895.1 Thaumatotibia leucotreta | reverse complement strand
GAGTGACGAGCGTCGAATCGCGCGTCTGGAGGGGCGAGCAACGTTACGTCAAACTTTCAAGGAGTTCGGACAGCACGCTGTCAGACCATGCGCATACGCTTGCATTTGTATAACATGCAGTGGCGTACCAATAGGGTGGAAGGGCTGGCAAAATGCCACGGGCCCCCGAGCCAAGAGGGCCCCAGCCTAAGAGGCGTGAATTTGAATTTAAAATTAAACTGAGTACAATGAGTAACTTCAGAAATTTTGACAAAAGTTTAAATAATACAGCAATAAGAGTTTATAATAATTAGATAGCCACATAAAGGAATACCAGGACCTAAGAATATCTGATAAAAAATTGAAAGAATATTTTATTAGTACCGTCAAATGCGCCAACATTGCCACCACGGGAAAGTTTGCCCGTAACGCAATTTTTTTACAAATCGGTTTGTGGGGTAAATTTAATCAGAGTTCTGGCAACTCCACTATTTTTAGTAGAAACTAGGTTATATGGGTGGCAACATTGCGCATCATATTTGCAGCTAACGTCAATCAGTAGCTTGTTCCAATTCGTTGAGTGCAGTGCGTTATTTGGCGGGCAAATTCTTAGTGAAGTTTCAAGGTGAATTGTGCAAAATGGGGAAGACGCTGGTAGGTAAAACTCATGTCATGTAATAAAATAAGATGTGTAGATTGTTTTTCTGTTAATAAAATTACTAAAAGCCTATTATTAACGGAGTTATTGTCTTAGAAAATGTTACCCAGCCATGTAGCAGCCGGTCATTGTAAACTTTGCCCATCGCCAAAAACGTCCTAGGGTTGTCACCTCGTTGTATTTACCAGCCTTTCCGAATAAAAGAGGTTATTGTTTTATAAACGAATATTTACATCGTACTTTTGTTTTTATTCTTTTTACACTACGAGTATTATCAACAGACTTTAATGTTAAAAGGAAAGTGTTCTCAATTCGTGTGTATTATTATCTCTCTTTGATCACGGGCCTATAAATCCCGGTCTTTTGATAGGCTTGCGCGGGGATACAGATCCAATACGTAGAGGCCCTTTGGAGAAATTTGCTGTGTTTTACACCTGCTGCAACCCATTCACGGGCACAAAAATAGATATCCGTGAACCGGTCCCAGCAGGCATATAGAGGCTATGGGAGATTATATGGAAAAGAATAGTGGGTTAGGGTGATGAAGGTTGGATGGATGATTGGTAGGAGGTAGTACTTACTTAAAATATATTTACCTTAACGCTTTACACAAATTAACTCAAAAGTGACAACCCTAACACTTTTGAAATCTCAGGTGCCGTTTGTATGGGAAAGGGAAAAAACTGCCAGGTAACATTGCCCACTTGATTTATTCAAAAAATTACCCAGTTATTGCTGAACTGTTTACAGGAAACGGTAGGATTGCCCGTAAGCTAGGTGTGATTCTTGTTTCAAAGCTATACGAGCTATATTTAAGTGCAAAATCGACGTGGGCAATGTTGGCCAAAAGTCCGGATAACTTTACCCGCCCTCAAAATCGCAAAAAATATAAATAAAATGATGATTTAAAAATTTTTACGAGACACAGACAACTGCACTTGATCACAATATACCTGTTAAGTCAAAAAAAGTAGTAGGCTTTCATAGTTTTTTTTTGAGAAATTAGTGTTTTTTTGAAAAAAGCGGGCAAAGATAGGGCATTTGACGGTAAGCCCTATTTAGTCCGTGGGCTAGTCGGTCTGAAATTAGAAAACGGTATAATTTGGGGGTACCAAGTGTCCTTTTTACAGTAGTTAGACATATTCATAAGGATGTTAAAAAAGTATGATAGACATCTCAAAGTGGTAGCTAATAGGCATACGGGCTATTTCAAGATTTCCGTTGTATGACAGGTATGGTTAAAATTAGGAGGTACAAATTTTCCTTTTCACGGCTGTTAGGTAAGCTTATAAAAACTTCAAAAATGCAAGATTGCCATTTATAAGTGCTACCTAACAAAAATGGGGGCCAATCAAAGATGGTGGATCTCAAGTTTTACAAAATCAAGTATATCTCGAGAACTATTAAATATATCTAATTACTCTCTTGAACAAAATTAAAGGCATATCTGTAACATACTATCCCTGTAGTTGGTACCCCCAAATTATACCGTTTTCTAATTTCAGGCCGACTAGCCCACGGACTAATTACTCTATTGACGAATACTATGCTAGAATTTTGGACTAGGTATTGATTGACATTTTGCCATTGTATTTTCTCCTTATTTTATTATTATGATTATCTGCAATTACATTATCACATTTATAATTTATTTATTACTTTTTTCTGTTTATTAGCGAAATAATATTATTGAATACTTATTGTTGGACATACTTTTTCTTTTTGTATTATTATTAGTTTGGCATTGGCACTACCAGTAAGTAATGTCATGCCAGACTTAATGTATAACTATATTTGGATGCATATTAGTATGTCTTACTGCAAATAAATGGTTTTGATTTGATTTGATTTTGATTTGAATGTGACGATTTTTACTGATAGGGCTCCATCAGAATAATTTGCCATAGGCCCCAGATGGTATAGTTACGCCACTAATATGGACGCCCCGCCGCTCGCCCCGCTGCACGCTCCGCTCGAGCGACAACTCGGTTTGCACACTAATGGGGTAAAGGTCAAGCCACAGTATGCATAGCCACGCAAGCGGTGTGCCATCTAATATGAATTTATACAGGGTGTTTGGTTAGCGGTGTCGGAGCTTTTAAGGGCTTAAACTACAATCAATTTCATCGATAAATTATCATACAATTGTTTTTTGTGCGAACGATAATTAAATGGCGGCCATTTTAAAATTTGAAACAGATGAATACGGGCGCTCGTGATCTTTCTGGAATTATACGTTTGTTATCGGTCCTATCCCTGCAAAAAAAATCTCGTTAGAGAGCTCATTAGATAAGCAAACTAATTAAGCTAAGCATTTGACTAAACTATTTGAACAACGAGGCTAAAAAAAATTTTTTTAATTAAAAATAGTAAAAAATTCACCTTAATTTTTCAATTAATTTAATTTTGCATGAAAACTAGGTCGTGAAGATAGGTTTTTGGTGTTTTTATTTATTAGTACAGTATGTTAGCTAAAAAATAACACCATAATTACAGTTATACCTTAAGTACTTTAGGAATTACAAGTGCTCAAACATACACCAAAACAGTTGCATTTAGCGTTCCCGATGCAAAATCCATAAACAAATGAATGTCAGCAGTGTACTGACTAGTGAAGTGGCCGCCTTCCATCCATCCAGTGCATGTTTGAGCACTTGTAATTCCTAAAGTACTTAAGGTATAACTGTAATTATGGTGTTGTGTTTTAGGTAACATCCTGTACTAACAAATAACAACACCAAAAACCTATCTTAACGACCTAGTTTTCATGCAAAATTAAATTAATTGAAAAATTAAGGTTGAATTTTTTACTATTTTTAATTAAAAAAAATTTTTTTAGCCTCTTTGTTTAAATAGTTGAGTCAAATGATTAGCTTAATTAGTTTGCTTATCTAATGAGCTCTCTAACGAGATTTTTTTTGCAGGGATAGGACCGATAACAAACGTATAATTCCAGAAATATCACGTGCACCCGTATTCGTCTGTTTGAAATTTTAAAATGGCCGCCATTTAATAATCGTTAGCACAAAAAAAAGATTGTATGGTAATTTATCGATAAAATTGATTGTAGTTTAAGCCCTTTAAAGCTCCGACACCGCTAACCAAACACCCTGTATACGCTACAACGCGCACGCCACGCACACGCGCTTGCTGTACAATTGCACATACTTCCGGTGTGGCTTGGCCTTAAGTGCGCAAGGTTATACTCTGTTTGGTTTGGTGTTTAAAAAAAGGTAAACAATCTTGCAGTATCTTTGTATTAACGAGTAGAAAATAAGTTTTAGCAAATATACATAACAAGGAAATACAGTGATTTACATTGTTTTTGATTCATTAAGTACGTAGTTTGGATTTTTATATGCATTTTTCAATAAAAAGATACTGCAAGATTGTTTACCTTTTTTTAAACACCAAACCAATCAGAGTATATTGAACGCTCGAGCGTGTCGTGAAACCTGCAATTCATATTGTGTTTAATTTCCATTCTACGTCATCAAATACCACTAAATTTTCTTCTAAATTCATTCAAATACTACTAAATTGTTTCATACCACTCAATTACGCTTTTAGTGGCTGTTTCGACTCAGTATATAAAGAAATTCCGGTACACGGTTCTTTTTCGCGTCAGATTCCATACCTACATGAGAAATTCAAAAATACAAAAATCACCACTGCGTCACGTTTTTTAGGGACACAAAATAAGAAAACGAAAATAATTTTGACCTATTTATTCAACTCTTAACAACCTAACCCTTAGCTATTGAAATAATGAAATGAAATAGTGTGAGAATACGGATATTTCTTTGAACGGTCTGTTTACATTATATGCAAACTTCTATTGGCAGCCACTTCACGTTTATTATTCCGGTTCAGACATCTAATAAAACTTATTTATTACATTCAACTGAAACGCATGAATTATGGACGAACAGTGCGAAAAATCGTAGGAGATTCAGGGTGCATAGCCAAAATGCCAAGCGCTAGCGTAGCGCTTAGTAGCGTATCGTAGTTTTCCCTCTCTGTTACTCTTTAATATTAGTGAGACAAAGTCAGGTTGGTACTCACGGGTGCGACGACGAATCTCAGTGTTCCTAAGTCGATCTTTAAAGATGCATGCAGACCAAAAGAGCATTCGCTGTTCTATCCCCCACTCTACGAAATCAAAGAATCACGTTCCGTGTAATGATCGAATTTCGTAGAGTAGGGGATAGAACAACGAATGCTCTTTTGGTCTGCATGCACCTTTAGCTTTATGCCAAGCATGGCATGCTCCATGGCTCCTTACGCAACCCGATTTTTTCTTTAGGCGGAGTAGGTCATTTTCTTAGAAAGTCACTTCCGGGATGTTCTGAAGATGTCACTTTCTCAGAGTACGTCACTTTCTGAATTTGTCACGTTCGTGCTTAGTCACTTTCTGAGTTTGTCATATTCTGACTTCGTCATTTTATGCGTTTTGTGCCATTTTGTACATTTCCGCAAGTTGGCCTCTAAGAAGGTATGGATACTGGACAGGTATGGGATCGATTGGCATTAAAAAAAAAAACAAAAAAAATCTTTTTTAACTTTTTCGGACTTATGGTATGAGGAAGGTTATTTTCGATTGAGACTTTTTTAGGAGGATTTTTTTGGTGTTATACAAGTTTTCAAACTCAAACTCAAAACATTTATTCATGACACTTACACTTTACAGAATGAGAACCAACAAAATACAAATATAGTGCCACGAAATGGGCCCTACTCAGCATGATGCTGGCTATTCAGCCAGCGCTGGTCTTCCGTAGGGACCATTTGGCGACGTTTTTGATCCTAAATAGGGATAAAATCGATTGGCAAAGAAAGTTGTCAAAAATTACCTTGTCCTCGCAACCTGGCCCTTATTGCACCATGCTGACCGGCGTTACAATTACTTAAATCGCTGAATTACAAGCGTTTCAGGCTTTTTTAATTTCACGCTAATTGGGAGTCTCTAAAAGTAAAATGCCCTTAAATAGGAAAAAAACACGCCCTGTTTCCTCTTAGGAACCTCGGTCCTCAAACCATTTTATTTTCGGTTTGTAATTGCCTTTTATACCGGTTTGACACAATATACTTTTACAAAAATTAAAATTTCAATATTGCTGAACCAATATTTGAGCAGAATATTTATTGAATTTATCTTAATCAATTATTTGTTTGAATCTGAGTAAAATTGAGAGCTAAATTTTAATTAAATTGTTGTTTTTTTTTGTTTGCATCGCTAAATTAAGTAAAGTTTGGTATAGCGTGTATTTTAAACATTACCTTAACCCGACAATTTACCAAACATACATTTTACTACTAAAGGTACATTTAGACCAAACGAGCATTCGCTCATTATATCCCCCACCCTACGAAATCAACGAATTTCGACGAATCACGTTTTGTGTAAAGTAAAGAACGAATTTCGTAGAGTGGAAGATGGAATGAGCGAATGCTCCTTTGGTCTAAATGCACCTTAAGATCCGATATTGAAAGGAAATTTTAATTTAATCTTAACCAATAAAGCAAATATCAACAAATAAATTTGATATTAATCGTACATCAATTTAACGCGAATATAATATTTTCTTCGGTTACTGCGAGGATTACACATGAAATAAAACTATGAAAACGGATAAACTCGCGTATATTAACCCACGAACCCTGTAAAGTGTTCAAAACGAATGAAATTAAAATTTGTTTTATACGTGAGTTTATCCGTTTTCATAGTTTTATTTGACGCGAATACGTATCTGACATATACATGGCTGCAGGCCTAGCCATTCTGCAATCGTATACGATAAGCGATAAGTCACGTAACCATAATATTATATCGATGGCAAAAAGCGAGAACGTAATAACCGCCACCTGGTCGAAAAAAATATTTTTGCATATTCAGAATCAGCGAATTTTTCTGCGTCGACTGGTCTGGGTCCCATAGCTCTACGACGCTTAGAAAAAACTGGACTACGTTGCAAAACGAATGTATTTTTTTGACGATGCCCACATCTAATTGCTGTAAACACCCAAATAGTAGCAATTTTCTAAACGAGTACATTTACGCCAATTTTGTTTTTTCATAAATCAAAGCGTGTGGTGGTAACAGCGTTGCCGAAATTTTGTTCTGTGGCGGTTACAGCATTTACGCATGTAGTGAAAAAATACGAACCAAGTTTACTGCAATTATCCTAAAATAAATTGTCAATGATTGACGCTTACTACATTTCATTCAAAAAAGAATTAGCACCAAGCCACAGTAACGACATTTGAAACACAACGTGATGTGGGTACCGCTTGAAGATACAGCAATACAAATGTGCGCTCGCGGCGATTTGCTTCGTGAATACGACCTGTGATTTAGACTACTGGCGATCACCGGAGCGAGTGGGTGTACGTAGTCTGTGTACTCTGTGTGTCCGCGAAGTAAAAATGAATTCCATTGGAATGGAATTTTTAGGATCCTTCTTTAATTTCAAGTGATATTCTGCCTAAGAAAAATGACACCGAGTTTTATTTAAATAAATAATAACAATTTTATTTTGTACGGTACTGTTACGTTCGTGGGGTGGGTTTTCTATAGAAAATGTATAAATAAGCCACTAATTAAAACTGATACTTTAATTACTAATTAAAAGAACAAACACTAAACTAAAACACTAATCACACACTTAACACGTCACACTGGTTCACTTTTAAACTCTCAAACTCGCCGATAGATTCGCAGTCTTCGCTCTTAATGTTAGCTCTTCGCTGTCTCACTTGAAACTACTCCTCGGCCGGGTCATGCTGTGTATTTATACTAGCCACTCAAATCTACAAAGTACGAGAAGATTCGACTCTAGAAAGTTCCCGAGTTAGGTGCGCGAACATTCTAGAGTATCGCTGTCTCTTTCTACAGGTTTCTCTTTCACACCCGTCCAGAATGTTCTCTCTATAGCTGTCTCGTTCACATCCTTCCAGAACATTCTCTCGTGCTGTCTCTATCTAATAGTGCTTTCTCTTTCACTCCTATGGGAAATTTAGCTATATACCGATTTGAACTTGAGAGGCCCAAAAGGGGTCCTGAAAACGCCTGAAAACGGGTTTTCAGGTTAATGCGCCATCCGATAGAGGGTATCCTGAAACGGCCTGAAAACATGTTTCAGGCGCCTGAAAACGACGGTATCTGGGGTGAATATTTGATTTTGTAGTATGTGAAAGAGGACCTTCTGAAACGGCCTGATAACGCATTTCAGCCTGCTGAAAACGCTTCTAACGTGTCTAAAATCATATTTGTAGTTTTTATCATGCCACCGGCGTAACACTACCCCCTCCTAAGACATGCTCGTCCCGAGCATCATTATTTCCATGGTATTTGGCGAGCCGGTCAACGTAAACAATCTTGCATGGGCTTCGTAAATTCCTCCGTATCCGATACGTAACGTCATTGATCTTCGTAACCACTGTACGAGCTGCCATCCATGGTTTACCGTTGGATACTTTTTCCACAACTACACATCGACGACCTCCCTGACTTGCTGTTCCTGGTAAACGCACTGGGACTCGAACCTGTGCCTTTGGTAGGAGCACAGTTCTTCTAGAGCAGTAAACGTTCCATAGTAGTAGTTCCATAGGAACCTCATCAAATCTAGTTTTCAGGACTCCAACTTCCATGTCAATTTTATAACTATGGCACCTCATAAAATCTAGTCCAATAATACAGTCATCAATTATGTCGGCAACAATCACTTTGTGCCGATAAATGTGCTTGCCAATTCTTAAATCCACTCCTGTCTCTCCCTTGATGGGAATATACTGGCCAGTGGCTGTAAGCAGCTGTAGATGCGTCGGCTGGACTACATGACCTCGAGTCAGGTGTTTCAGAAGCCAATGATTAATCACCGTCCGAGAAGCTCCGGTGTCGATAGTAAGGTTACATGGTATTCCACCAATTTCTCCCTTGACGACCAGACTATTCCCGTCGTTGACTTGTGAGATCACTACTGGGACATTTCGACCTCCAGCCAGCACTCGTCCCTTAGTCCTGGCTCTTACTCGTTTCCCTGCTGCGGCTCTGGTCGTACAGAGCCCTTATTTCTGGTCACAGGGGATTCATCCCGTTCTCTCCTGCTGCTTCTTTTCGGGCAACTAGTTTGTATATGGCCCCGTTCTCCACAATGGTAACATCGCGGCCCAACCTCCCGATGAGATGCAATCCTTCTTTTCAGGCAACTAGTTTGTATATGGCCACGTCCTCCACAATGGTAACATCGTGGCCCAAACTCCCGACGAGGTGCAATCGGCTCCCTAGCAGATACCTCAAGTAGCTTATACGATCTTGATGGATCTTGGCGTACAGCTTCAACTTCTAGGGCATGAGCTACGGCATCCTTAAGGTTTTCGTGGTGCCCTAGTCGTACTGCCGCCCTTACTTCCAAATCTCGGATCCCATCAACAAATGCCTGCACCAGCATGGTTTTTATCAAAGAGACAGCTGAATGTTGGTATGCCTTTCTGACCAGCTTTTCAATTTCCAGGGCCCATTGTTGCAATGTCTCATTACGCCCCTGCGTTCTGTCTTTCAGCTGAGCTCGGTAGACATGTTCCAGATGACTGTCTCCGTAACGGGCTTCTAATGCTTCTAGAAGCCGGTCGTAAGTTTGCTCTTTTCCAAGAGCTTCTAGAATTGTAAGAGCCTCGTCACGAAGTGCCAGCGTCAGAGCCGTCATCGCTTGCTCCTTACTCCAACCGTTTGCTTTGGACACGGACTCAAACTGTAGCTTGTACGCCGCCCACGAAGATGTACCATCAAAAGGAGGTGCCTTAAATTTTCCACCTCCCGGCACAGATATCTCGGGTGCGCAGGTACTGATGCCATTAGCTACTTTTAATTCAAGCTTCTGGAGGCGACGCTCAACCGCTTCCTCTACAACATGAATCTTGTTCTCCATGTCACTGAGCTTCCCTTGGACTTCGTACATTTCTTGCTTCCATTCAGTAGCAGCCTTGTGCAACTCTTGAAGAATCAATTTCGACTGTTCTTCTTGTTTCCGCGACTGTTCCTTCAGGAGAATCAGAATAGTTTCAAGGTCTGCGTCTTGAGTACTCTTAGCCTGCAAGCCAGACGTTCCGGGCTTAGATGCAGTATCCTCACATGCTAGAGGTTCTTCAGGTACTGCAATATCCTCCCGCGCTGCAGGTTCCTCACGTGCAGCTTGGCTCCGGGTCACAACTCCTTTTGGCTCGGTCTCGTTGTCACGTGGCGTTATACCCATTTTCTATCCCACTTCTGACACCAAATGTTACGTTCGTGGGGTGGGTTTTCTATAGAAAATGTATAAATAAGCCACTAATTAAAACTGATACTTTAATTACTAATTAAAAGAACAAACACTAAACTAAAACACTAATCACACACTTAACACGTCACACTGGTTCACTTTTAAACTCTCAAACTCGCCGATAGATTCGCAGTCTTCGCTCTTAATGTTAGCTCTTCGCTGTCTCACTTGAAACTACTCCTCGGCCGGGTCATGCTGTGTATTTATACTAGCCACTCAAATCTACAAAGTACGAGAAGATTCGACTCTAGAAAGTTCCCGAGTTAGGTGCGCGAACATTCTAGAGTATCGCTGTCTCTTTCTACAGGTTTCTCTTTCACACCCGTCCAGAATGTTCTCTCTATAGCTGTCTCGTTCACATCCTTCCAGAACATTCTCTCGTGCTGTCTCTATCTAATAGTGCTTTCTCTTTCACTCCTATGGGAAATTTAGCTATATACCGATTTGAACTTGAGAGGCCCAAAAGGGGTCCTGAAAACGCCTGAAAACGGGTTTTCAGGTTAATGCGCCATCCGATAGAGGGTATCCTGAAACGGCCTGAAAACATGTTTCAGGCGCCTGAAAACGACGGTATCTGGGGTGAATATTTGATTTTGTAGTATGTGAAAGAGGACCTTCTGAAACGGCCTGATAACGCATTTCAGCCTGCTGAAAACGCTTCTAACGTGTCTAAAATCATATTTGTAGTTTTTATCATGCCACCGGCGTAACAGTACCATAGTAATGATAACGTTTAGTTATTTTTTTATTATTATTATTAAAGCCTATGTAGTGTCCCACTGCTGGGCAAAGGCCTCCCCCCTAAGTCTCCAATCGTCCCGGTTTTGAGCAATCTGTGGCCAGCCGTTGAGATGCGCATCCAGGTCGTCCCTCCACCTCCTCCTGGGTCGGCCAGCTGTTCGCCTGTCTTGTGGCACCCATTCCGTGGCTACTTTAGCCCACCTATCTGGGTGCATGCGGCAGACATGGCCGGCCCAGTCCCATTTAAGGCGAATCCAAAATGCATGGGGAAGCTATTGGTCCATGAAGGGGTTAATGAAGGGTGATCTTCCTTTGACTCTGAAGCGGAAACTCGTCGACATGTGCATTCTGCCTGTCCTAACCTACGGTGCTCAAACTTGGTCACTTACCGAGGCGCAAAAGACCAAATTGAAGGTTTGCCAGAGAGTGATGGAGCGCAGCATGCTAGGAGTCAAACGGATAGACCGAATCAGAAACACCACGCTGCGCTCCAAAACCCGTATTGCTGATGT
Organism: Thaumatotibia leucotreta; assembly: GCA_025490895.1. Lineage (NCBI taxonomy): Eukaryota > Metazoa > Arthropoda > Insecta > Lepidoptera > Tortricidae > Thaumatotibia > Thaumatotibia leucotreta. The sequence goes on along the minus strand of JALPQI010007627.1, from coordinate 30,059 downwards.
TGGAGTCAAGACCGCAAAGCTTAAACGTTTAGTTATTTAAGTTAAATATTAATGGTTCAGTGAGATTATTTTATAATTGATGTGATAGTTGTGTTCAAACAATTGTTTAAGAATTATGTTGAAAATTAAATAATAAGCAAAACTTTCTTGCTAAGCAACAAAGAGCTTGTACTGGTTAAGATTGATATAAAAAATGCCTTCAGCTCCGTCGGTCGCGATGCTTTGTTAACAGAGAAGCAAAAAACTTACCTGGATTATATTCCTATCTCTGGCAAGGTTACAGCAGCCCTTCAGATTGAATGTACATGAAGCACAACATATATTATTATTTTCTGCAATAGGTTGTCAACAGGGTGATCCACTCGGGTCCGCCTTTTTTGAGCCTTGCAATCCACTTTATTAACTCGACACTTGGCAGTAAACTCAACATGTGGTACCTGGACGACGGTAGCCTCGGGGGCGAGGGCGAGGCAGTGTCTGTTCTGAGTGATTTGACCTCCTTAGCTGCTAAGTTTAGAGAAATAGGTCTTGAGCTGAATATGGGAAAATGTGAGCTGTATGTGAGCTCAGTCAATGTAAGCAGATCCCAAATTATTAGCAATTTTGAGAATGTTTGTCCAGGTATCAAGGTGATGAACGCGGATTTTCTTCATATACTTGGAGCCCCTGTATTTAAGGAATCAATGCCTGATTTTGTTGATGCCCAAATTCAGCGTTTCTCCCAGCATTCAGACAGTCTGTTCAAGGTCTCCTCGCACATGGCTTTTTTCATTCTCTGGTTCTGTCTCATCGAGCCAAAGTTGACGTATGCCATGCGATGCAGTCCTTTTTGGAAGTTTCCGCAACTGTGTGAGAAGTTGGGCTGTTTGATACACACCATAATGCAAGCAGTTAATCCAGGAAACTCTTCCAATACGGTTTGGTGGCTTAGGTCTACGGTAGGTGTCGAGTATTGCTATTACCGCTTTTTTATCGTCTGTGCACAGTACGCTTACTCTCGTAGGAAGTATCCTCAATCCATCACTACTTGATTTCGAGGTAGCGTATTTGGCGGAGGCGATAGATGTTTGAAGTTTGGCATGTCCGAGCAATGAATTGCCATCAGGGCGGGACGTGCAGTGGGCTTTGGATGAGCCTCTGCGCCGCGAGGCACAGTTGGGTTTGCTTGACTCCACCACCTCCTCAGCTGAAAAAGCCCGTCTGCTTGCAGCGTAGGAAAGGGAGTCGGGATATTGGCTACAAGATTACCCTTCCAGGAGTTGCGCCACATTGCTGGACAATAATTCCCTAAGGTTGGCCGCTGGGCTTCGCTTGGGTGCGGATATAGTTGTCCCCCACCGTTGCTATTGCGATGGTGAGGTAGACTCCCGGGGTGGCCACGGCTTCTCTTGTCGGAGGACCGCTGGTCGTATACCTTGCCACGCCAGTCTGAATGACGTGATCCGTCTTGCTTTTGCCAGAGTGGGCGTGCCTGCCGAGTCCCCTGGCCTGGCTCGTGACGATGGCAAGAGACCAGCTGGGATGACGCTCATACCGTGGCAGTTTGGGAGGCCGCCTATTTGGGATGCGACGTGCTTGGACACCCTCGCGCCTTCTACTTCGGTCAGGGTGGGTGGGGTGGCTTTGGCTGTGGAGGTCTTAAACATAAGTACACCGGCCTTTGTGGTGGCCATGACTTTACGGCATGGAGACTCTGGGGTCATGGGGTCCTGGCGCCCACAAACTTTTTAAGGAGTTGGGGAAAAGGCTGTCTGGGGCAACGGGTGACCATAGGGCTGGCTCATTTCTTAGCCAGAGGTTAGGCATTTCCATCCAGCGAGGAAATGTAACCAGTGTTATGGGCACTCTTCCACAGGGAAGCGACTTGGGGGATGTGGTAGCTTAAGTTAGTTATTATAGGTTATATTTTAGGTTTAACACGTTGGACGCCACGCGGCTCACCGGTGAGCCTTCACGATATTTCCGTTGAGGCCATGGTGAAATCGAGTAATGGGCTATTTTCTCAAAAATGAGATTTTGGTCATTTTGGATGCAGAATATTATATTTAGCAAAATAGATTAGGAGATACTAGCTTAAACGTCATAAAAACTCGAGTTTCATTAAAAGGCTCACCGGTGAGCCGCGTGGCCTGAACGGAAGGAATTGTGAAGTTCCTTCCGCGGGGGCCGCGGGGTCACGCCGCGGCTCACCCGCCCGCACACTCCGCATTTGCCTGCGCATTCGCAAGTCTCGCAACTATCAGTACGGCTGGTATCCGGGCATTTTCACATCTAGGGACACCCAATTAGCTTAACTCTCACAAAAAAGTTATCGTCGATGTCAGTTTTGTAACGACAATTAAGCTTTTTTCACTTCTAGGCTAGGGTTGTCACTAGGTCTACATACAACATTCACAACATCCAATGGCTTTAAAATGGATGTTTCACCACGCTTACATTTGTAAATCACGGGATTCCACGCGGACGAGATTCCTTGCCCCTCATTTTGATTAAAATTCCGATGTTTCTTAATTTCAATAGCTTCACATACTTTTCGGCTATGATGTATACGCTCGGTTGAGAGGACTTTCGGGTTATGGAGCTCAAGTGGTTAGGTCCAGACTCCAACAAATGCTCGGCCACAGCAGACTTATTCGTTTGACGCTTTTTAACAGCCGTGATATGTTCCTTGACCCTTTCCGCTATGGTGCGTTTAGTTTCCCCAATATAGGAACTACCACAGCTACAATCGATCTTATAAACGCCCGGTGTGTGATAAGGTAAAACATCCTTAGGCGACCTTTGATACCCTGCCACCTTTGATAACGGCATATAAACGGTTGGTATGGAATACTTATTCGAAAGCGTACCTATTTTGTCCGTTACACCCCTGTCATAAGGCAAAAATGCTGGTCGCCTCACAACATCTGAATGTTTCTTCCTCGATATTCGTCTGGGTTGCCGTCTGTTCATTATGTAGCCATTTCTCTTCAGAACCTCCTGAACGTGCGATAACTCAATTTCCAGAAATTCAGGGTCACAAAGGTCATGTGCTCTGTTCTTTAAAGAATTAACCACAAACTGAAGCTGCCGGTGAGACAGAGCGTTCAAATACCTGCCCGTGTGTGTGGGCTTCCTATAGACAGTGTGCGCCAAAGAACCATCATCTCGACCTATCACGTTCACGTCCAGAAAAGGCAAACTACGCTCCGATTCTAATTCATATGTGAATTTGACTTTAGTATGAATGGAATTGAGATACTGGAGTAATTACTCAACTTCATGCTTGCCACCTCTCATAACGCAGAAGACATCATCGACATACCGCTTCCATAATTTCACTTCCATGGTTGCAGATCTTTGCTGGCCTCAAAATGCTCCATCCAGTTATTTGCTAAAACGGTGCCACAGGGCTACCCATAGCAACCGTCGACGTCGATCTGGAGATAATGCCCCCCACGATCTAAAAAGTAGCTTCCTTCTAAACAATTCCGGAGCCAAACCATGACAGAATTCACTATCTATCATGATTTTGTACTTTTATTACTTTTGATAAGAATTATAATTATAATAAATACCTTTAAGTTTACTATGCCAATTGTGATAAATTGTTTAACGAAAAGCTCAAGAATACAAGCTTTTTTAAACTTTAGTGCCATCTTGATAACGTAAGTCGACGACGTTACCTATTTTTAAACAACTGAAAGTTGTATTATATGCTTAAAATTAGGTAAATAAATAAATCTAAACATTAAAAACTAATTTAGTTTATTTTTTTACCAAACTCGATATTTAAAATCTTTATTTGCAAGTCTTCAACTATATTTTACCTATGACGAGTTAGCCAACCCTAACTAAGTTCACAAAATGACGAAAAAATCATAAGTCCTTTACAGTACAAAAGAACCAAGGCAATTTGTATATTCTCTAGGGCCACACGGCTCACCCTGCATACGTTTTTGGATGGAATAAGTGAACGGTGGCCTGTAAAACAGGTTTGAAATGAAGGCTCGCGATGGCTCACCGGTGACCCCCGTGGCCCCAATGGTTCAACATGGTTAGGCTCACCGGTGACCCCTGTGGCTCCAATGGAAAGACTACATTTTTGGCGTGGCGTTCAACGTGTTAAGAATGATTTGTGTTTTTCCAATACCTGTAAATAGTATTGTTTGTAAATATATTAAAAGTAATACTTACATTCAAAACATATTTTATAGATTTTGGGTTTAATAGGTAGTGAGTTTTATATCGATAAAAGTTATCAAAGAGACAATTGAATGCCAAAACTGAGGATAAAATCTAAAGAGTTCTAAAGTTTTCACGGGTATATTGAACCTCATTACCTGCAATAATATTATTTCGTTTTAGCAGATAACAATATTATAGTCTGATTAACCCTAAGAGTATTTATGTTTGTTTTAGCATGACACAAGGTTGTGATTTTATATAAGATTTTATTAGCCTTTTGAAATGTTATAAGCAACACAGGTTTTAAGTTACTTTTATAATGTTTTTATACAAAGTAATTGAGACTAGGTAGTGTTTGATATATTAAGACTGTAATTGTTGCATCTAATTTTTTTATTTGTAAGAAACCAGCATTTAAAATTTGTAAACATTTTGATAATGTATGTTTACAAAAGTTGATTGATACTTAAGTCGTTTTGTTTTCACAGTTTCTTTTTGGCGGTGGACACTTACCACATTTCAGTTAGTCCTATAAAGAACGTAATGACATTTACGTCAAAATTATTGCATCTTCAGAATAAATATGCATCATTACAGCGTTTCTGCTTTATAGACATTTTACTCGTTTCACTATTTTAGTACATTTACTTCTGGCGTTTACAGCGTTTTCGCGTAACGAAAAAAAGAGTTCAATTGTCGTAACCGCCACTAAGTCGTAAACCAGTATTTTTTGTTAAATATTAAATATGACAGTTGAAAGAAAACCATAAGTTATGAATTAGATCCAAACATTCATAAATTCGATTTCGTTCATAAATGAAAGAGTTATGATTTTTTTTCTTGAAATCGAAAAGTTTTTTGGCTCTGGTGAAAAGTTTGCATTTTGGCGGTTACTACGTTCTCGCTTTTTGCCATCGATATGGAAATGGTCACGTGATTTTTCGATCGAATCTGTCATTTTCATACATTTATTACTTGACTGCAGAATGGTATCTTGGCTAGTCTGCTGTTGACAGTTGTGACAAGCCCAGTTGTAATCATGCTATACATTGCTTTCTGAATTATTATGTACGAAAAAAACGGTCTTCAATCAAACATTATGTCTATTATGAAATATTAGTTAGTTGTCCTGGACCTTTTCTACTTAGTTACTCCAGCAATTTGAGGCAATTTTAAAAATACATGCCGTATATCGTCCGGGATAGTGCAATACCGCGTATCTAACAAATTCAATTAGCATCAATTTGAGTGTCAATTGCTTCATATTTGAACTCTGTTTTGGTAGTTACGCGGTATTTCACTGTTCCCGACGATATTACAGTCATATTTAAAGGTGCATTCAAACCAAACGAGCATTCGCTATTCTATCACCCACTCTACGAAATTTTCGAATCACGTTTTGTGTAACGATCGAATTTCGTAGAGTAGGGCTCGTTTGGTCTGAATGCACCTCTACTAAGACAACGAATATAACGCGTCAGACCCGTCCTGCATCTTTAAGTATGGTTTTCTAAAAAGTAAAAACCGACCATGTTTGAAATAAGCTTCGCTTTCGCGTTAATATTTAGGGTTCCATAGTAAAAACCCTTATAGTTTCGCTATATCTGTCTGTCTGTCTGTGTTCTTGAATAGCTCTTTGTCCGTTGGTACAAGAAATTTGTAATTTAGTAAAGGTATAAATGTGAACATATTCTTCCTTCTGACAAAGTGGTAGAATATAATATTAAAAACAATCTGGTAGGTACCTCTCTTACTCGTAAAGTGGGATGATTTTTTATTTTACTGAAATCCTATGTGGGGTATGTGGGGTATGATTGAATAAGTCTTTTAAAATGAATAAGGGTTTTAAAATAGGTATTTTTCATCCATAAGTCCAAAAAATACTAAATAAGTAATGAACATTATAACACTAATATTTGTAATTTAATTGACATTTATTTATTATTTTTTGACAAGTAAAATTCCGATTTTATGAAAAAATGAATAAATATGAATATGAATAGTGGACTTGGTCATTTTCACTTATAGGGCAATACACCCAATGGCCGTGAAATTAAATAACCTTAATTGCAGTCAGCTTTGTAACTACAGTTAAGTACAATATCTTTAGACATTTAAACTTATTCGGTGTTGTTATACTAAGGTGCGTTCAAACTAAAAGAGCATTCGCTGTTCTAACCTCCCACTCTACAAAATTCGATCGGTACCTACACAAAACGTGATTGGTTGATTTCGTAGAACGGGCGCTAGAACAGCGAATACTCTTTTGGTTTAAACGCACCTTTATAATATGGTTTATAGTTTGTAAAATGAACGCCAAAACCGAGTTATTATCGAAACTTAGTGCTTAATTGTCGTTACAAAGTTGACTAAAATTAAGGTTTTTTAACTTCACGCTAATTGGATGACCCAAAAATTGAAAATGCCCATATTGCCCATAAAATACTTTAAAATAAAACTATTTTGAACATAATCGGCCCAGCCGTTTTTAAATAACTACGGAACGCTACACTGAGCAGGGCCCGACATGCTCTTGGCCGGATTTTTCTATGGTCAAGTCGGGTAACTGTAATAACCAGGGTAACTCAAACGTTTCATACATCTACTATGCCAGAATTCAGTCCAGGAAAGACGAGTGTATTTGTCACGTACCCAACCTTATCTTACCGTTAATAAATTAATGGGAGAGTAGACGTATTTTTGTAGGCTTCTTTCACTTAATCGAAAAACTTTCATGAAAACCTCCAAGTCATTTGGACTTACGAAATACTTACTTGTTTGCATGTTTTTTTTACGTTTCTGTAGAAAATATTGAAACTAATAGAGTTTATAATGAACTAACTGGTGCCTACATCTTTGTTTGAATTCACAGGCGATGTCCGCCGCGGACGATTATTTATAACACATTTTTATAAGTTCTCATGGAAACATTCTCAATGAGAACTTACTCTTAAATTATCACGAAAATTTTCGGAAATCCGCGGCGGACATCACCTGAGAATTCAGACAAATGTAGCTATGTAAAAATTGCAAAACATTTTTAAAATTGCGGGAATATACCTACTCGGAAATCCACGATAATTTTCAAGAGAATTTAACAGTAAGTTCTCGTTGAGAATATTTCCTAGAGAACTTATAAAAATGTGTTAAAAATAATAATTTTAAATCGTAAATAAATATTCAAGGCAGTAAATATAACTCAAAAGGCATGTATCGAGTATGGTCTTAGCTTTATTAGATTTTTTGTTAAATTGAGATTCCCGAGAACATTCTCTATGCAAGTTTCACAACTAAAAAAACTTGTCCTCGGTACAATGCTATCAGTCGGTGATAAAAAACTATCCTATGTATATTATCCTTTCTCGGGTATCAAACTATCTATATACTATCGAAATTAAACAAAATCGGTCCAGCGGATTTAACCGTTTAACGTGAAGATGAAGAGGTAACAAAGTTACTTTCGGATTTATGAATTTATAGTTAGTATGAATTGTTTTTCAGTACAGATGGTGCTTTTTTATGCATTAGTGCGAAAAGTGCACCCCTTTTGTCAGGTTGAAACGCCAGAGGTTCACCTGTACTGAAAAAAATAGTGCGATACCCATGCGAAAAGGAAATTCATAACTCGTGTCAATTTAAAACACTCTCTCGGTCGTGTTTTAATTGATCGCCACTCGTTACGAACTTTTTTCCACTTGTCGGAATATAAATAAAAAATATATGTAATTTCATGCCAATCCAACAAAACAAAAAGCTACAAAACAAACCCATTTCACATATCACTTCAATTCAAATTTAAAATACAATTCTCACCCATTTGTATAATCAATTCACTTATCACAATTGTTTACGTGAACCGATTTCAGCGACGCGACACGTTTGGTACGAAAGCTCCAGAGGTACTGAGGGATGATATCCAGATAGGGTGGTTAATATACCGCTATAGAATCCTCCAGTCTGTTGAAACAGGGAAAATCGATTTTGTTGTTTGGTGATAGAGTTCAGTGTATATGGATATTTGGATGTTTGTAATGGTCGGATGTTAGTGACAGGCTTTGTGGCTGTAATAATGTTACGGTTTGGGATATCAGTTCTGTCTTGTGTGGATAACATCTTGTTAACATTTATTGTGTATTTATAGTAAATCTTATCTTATACCTTCTCTTTCTTATCTCGTATATTTATAATTTTAGCGACTTAAGCAGCGATTCTAATGAATACCTTCAAACGAGATTTTCTCGTAAATTGATCATTTTACAGACTTAAGCAGAGATTTTAATGAATTTCTTGAAATTTGTTATTTATATATTGCTTTAAACTTTCACGATTATCACTCATATTTTACAGACAAACGGGTCTTAATCGCGTAAACTTACGTTTAATTATATCCTGTTTTTGTTGTCTATAGCTTTTATTTGGGCGAAAAATCTATCTGAGGCCCATTTCTCAAAAGCTTGTAACTTGTAATACAAGTGGAAGTCTCTTTTTGACACTATTAATTAGATAAGGATTTCCGCTTGTATTACAAGCTTTCGAGAAATGGGCCCCTGGCTTAGCTTAATATTTCAAGGGAAATTTTATACAAAATTTAGAACCGTAAAACTATACAACTATAGTCCACTACTACAACTATGGTCCACAAGTTCAACTCGTAATTACTTAAGCATGAATGGATTTTTTTTATTTTGGTCTGTTTTTTAATCATTAATGAGGAGACTTTGTGTAACAACTGCGTAAATAATATAATAATTACACTAAACCGAAGATATTTGACTAAATTATGGACCGTGGGAGCTTTTGGACTATAGTTGGGTAGTTTTACGGAACCATAGAGTCAGCCTCTGTATCCTAGTTGGTAGTGACCCTATCTACGAAGCTGGAGGTTCAGGGTTTGAATCCCGGCGAGAGCTGACTATGTATTTAAGTATCAATATGTATTTATCTATTAAACAAGGTGTTACACGAGCCACTGAAAACCTTGAACGGTGTGATTTGGTAGGTTATACTGAACAACTTTTACTATGAAGCTAACTCTTAAATCTCAAAAAAAATTTGGCTCTTTCATACAAAATGTCGTGATCGACCGGTGAAAATGTATGAAATAGTAGTTTATGCAACCGTACGTAATGAGGGGCATTACAACTCGAGTGTGGGTTTATGAAACGAACCGAAGGTGAGATTCATAATAGCATCACACGAGTGTTGTAATGCCTGATTACGTATAGTTGCATACAGTACTTTATCTACACACATATCATAATTCATAAGTGCTCTAAGATGCGTTCAGAAAAAAAGCTTTCTCATACTTGGCTCTCTACTTTTGCGGCAACAGGTTGTTAGTTGCGGTCATAGCTGCATTGAGTATGTCCGGCGGAGTGCTCATATCGTTATCCGAGTCACTGCCACTCATTATCAAGTAATTATTAGTATTATCACAAAGTATTAAAATTTTTTCACAATTGTTCACTTGTAGTAGTAAGCCAACAAACAAAAGACAGCTGCTCGGAATGGCAGCGATTTGAATCTCTGTAATTTTTTTTAAATCATAGACAATCGAGTGATGCCCTAATCTTGTGTCACTCGATATAAAAATATCGTCCGATTGTAACTAAAAAACATACTGAATTAACTTTTTGTGTCGATGACTGGCTGGATATCTATAGATACCAGAATAGACACCCCACTTGAATCTGACAGCTGTTCCAAATTTAAAACTCATAACCTCCGGAAAAATCGTATATAATGTTAACTTTATGTATGTGCCAAGTTCTGATGGTGGGTAATGCTGGTCATTGTCAATTGTTTCTGAACGCATTTAGAGCACTTAACGATAATTGTGTAGATAAAAGAGATTTTTTTTTAGATTTCGTGATTGGCCCCATAGTAAAAGTTGTTCAATGTCGCCTGTTAAATCACTCGGTACGTTGAAAGCAGTCAGTTTCGAAGCCAAATTCAATTTCACAATACTATCGTTATGATGACACTATCCCGTATTATCTATAATAAAATGCATTTAAACGAATGCATTTACTCTGTCGCGACCACCACAATAAGGGAAATACCGAGAAACCAAGTAAATACTGCATTTCAGTTGACATTTTTGCCGCACGTGTTTCTACGTGGGTGGACTCGTACACACGGTATACAAACAAAAACAATATGCAATGTGCATTTTATTAGAGCATCGAGAATTCCGACCATGTATGATGCAATAAAGAAATAAATAAATATCTGGGACATCTGACACAAATCGACCTAGTCCCACTACGGATAGTTACAAGCTACGGATGCTTAGCCAAGTTGGCAATCGATAGCGCTTAGTAGCGTATCGTAGTTTTCCCTCTCTGTCACTGTTTCATATAGAGCGACAAAGACAGATTAAGCATTAGTGATTGGCAACTTGTCTCAGCACCCTGGCCTCTATTGTCATGGCTTTACAGTGCATGTTCACTGTTTAGATATTCTTAAGCATCATGGCCAATGGCGGATTAACCTAACAGCAGAAGTAGCATATGTTACGGGTTCCGCGGTTCAATTCTAAAAATTCCAGTAAAAAAATCTGCCAAAAAAATGGAAAATACCTATTTCCAAAAAAATTTACAAAGTTCCGCGAAGACCACAAGAAAAGGGCCAGTATAACAAAGGGTTTTTTTTATAATGACAAGCATTAGATCGCCTATAATATAATTCTTCTGTACCGTATGACCTATGTCCTATATATGACATCACAGTATGTACCTTTTAGGATCTAGTTTTTTGTTGTAATTATTCAATTTTGTTATTCTTGAAATAAATTATTGAGTACCATTTAAGATAATATAATAAATGCCCGTTGACCGCCGGCAATTTAGAAAAAGTATTAATAATATATTCGCATAACATATCTATTTAAGTAAATTAAAACAATAAATTAATTAATTACTAACATACAAAATTTAGTATAAAATAATATTATAAATTAAACTTAAACTTATTCTAAAATAAATTAGCACCCCTTAGCTAAGCCCGCTCCGCGCCTCCCCCGACACAAAGGTGCCCATTACACTCGCCGCGTTTCCACGTTGAACCGCAATAGACAACCTCTGCAGCAGGAAAGACCCGGAGCGAGGATCGTGACCACTCTCCCGCAGCCGCCTCCCCACCTCTTTAATAAAAGTTAAGGCTTCGACACACCAACATCCGTTGGTCTCCACCGCGAGCGGGATAAACAAATAGTTCGCCAGGACTGCGTACTTTTCCCGCTTCCGCGCCGCAGCCAACTCAGCCGCCGCTCCCGCACAGCTTACCTTTTTAGCTTCATTTTAATTGTACTATAACTTTTATTTCCATTGTGATCTCAATGTTCGATTTTAATTAAGTTTACGCACTGACGCGCTCCTAAGAAATGGTTTTCACGGAAGACCAGCGTCAAGGTACCTAACAAGTATCTTGACATAAAGCTGAGTGAAAACATTTTCGGAGACGCTATAAAAATTAATTATATGCTATAGTTTGTACCTATGTCTGTATTTTAAGCGCACTGAATGAAATATTTTTCTTTCTTCTTTCATTAAAAGAATATAAGAAACCAGGGGCCCTACTATCTACTATAAAATGTGCTACGGACCCAGGGAGGACAGTGCAATATCCGTCCTGGCCTACTACCGCGAACCCCAATATCTGTAAATTTCGAAGATTTGTCTTTATCTCTCCAACGCAGGCGTCATTAGAGTGACAGAGAAAAATCCTCGAGATTGGAATTTGCGGTAGGGCCGCTGTTCCAAAACGTTGAAGACGTTGGTTTATTATTGTGCCGTTGTTTATGTAAATCGAGAAACCATATTGGGCGTAAAGGCTAAAGGCATTCATTCATTTTGTGACTACCGTTAAATTGTTTAGTTTAGGATGAAGTGAGCGAAGGAGGGCTTTTGATACTTTTGTTGCCACCATGGGAAGGTGAGATGGCAGCACTGAGCGGAAGGTTTAACGAACTGTCAAAATAAAACGCGCATTTAATTTTCAATATATTTACAGGTTTATTTATTCTGAAAACCATTACTTTAGGAATATTGTTTTCCAAAAAAAATAAAAATAATAGTTGCAAGTCAATTCCCATGAAATGAGCAAAGTTATAGTAATTATTTTTAATACCAGTGACTTTGCGCGCCTGCTTTAGAGCTCAATCTTCAGTTTGACGATTATTATTAGTCGTAATCCATTACAAAATCAATAAAATTCATAATAAAATAGAATTTCGATATTCTAAGTCCAGTACCTAGGAATCATATGAATCTGACAGCTGCGTGGACCAGACGCCTACTCTAGCGCCGCCTGGTGGTAGAAAAATATTGGAAACCCTCATTGAACTATTTATATAATGCTTAGGATCGATTGCAAAATAATTACACGAAGTAAAAGGCCTTTAATACGTTTCACTTAACTGAACTTTGGGTTAGTCTAAGCCTACAACATAAACATAATTATTGTAATATAATTATATACCTTCGCGTGCCCTTTTAATTAAATACAGGCGGAAAATTTTCTATTCTCAGAAATTGTAACACCAACGCTTAGCAACTTTTTTTACAATGTCCTACCGCTTAACACTTTTCAGCCTACTCATGCTTGATCTAAGTCTCCTTGTATGACATGGGATATTACTAGTAATAGCAAAGTTATTACGTGCTATAATCGCATAAAATGATATGTAGACATAGGACAATTGATTAACGAGTGGAAAATTTGCTATATAAATGTTGGTTTTACCGGTCCGTTATTTTGATTGGATGTTAAAATACCTCGTGTTTAATTAGTTGTCAAAATGGAGCCATTTTAAGGGTTTGTTGACGTGTCCGGCCTCATTGACCTGGTTTTGTGACAATTTAACTGAACGTTGTTTAAGAGGCAGGTAACCGATGTTGTAACTCCATACAACGTAACACAAACATATTATGAACAACGAATCTTTTGATATGTTGTTGTTGCTGTCGTCCTAAGGCACCCCAGGGGGGTTACCATAACGTACTAATTCAATTCAGTTTAGGTTTAGGGAAAGGGTCAGTGGTATACGACTCGTATAGTCTTCTCCCTTTCTCTCGACACAAGATACTTCACAAGATCGCGCCATCGGTTTTGATATACAGTAGTAAAAAAGTAGATTAATTAGAATACTTACGGCATTATAAAAACCACAACATTTTTTCACAATTTCACTTTCCCACCGAGTTGCGAACGACAGCTGTTTAATAGTTATTTATTATACAAGGGGGCAAAGTTGTTGTTTAAATGTCGTGCCAATATTGAGACCTGAGCTAGCGAAAAGTTCCAAAATTGAGCCACGAGCGTAGCGAGTGGTTCAAAAACTGGAATCTTGAGCATTGCGAAGGTCTCAAGGCACGAGAGTTGAACAAACTTTGCCGCCAAGTGTAATACAACTTTTTTCCCCTCACTATCGCGAGGAAATATGATTACAAATCTCATCCAAATGTAAATTAACTTAAAGAAACTATTTAATACTCAATGTCGAAACGTATCGTAGAATAGAGTTACTTATGGAAGTTAAATATTGCCAATGGCTTACAAAGTCCCATGAGAAACGACCAATTTAACATGTGAGCTCCGATTGCGCATGTTTACTACGGTCATACAGATCCACTTATACTAGGCAGTAGGGGGCTATAGGAATTAGAGAAATGTCAAATTACTTTATTCACAAGTGTGTAAAAAGCGTTTTTACCCGCTCATATTAAAGGATAAACGAGCGCTTTACGAGCTAGTGAGGGGAAAAAGTATTTATCTACTTTCATAACATAATAATCCTATTATATATTTAGAAGTGGTAATGTAATGACTAGGCTTAGGACTTTTCATAGCATATCGTGGTTCTAAAATCCTTGGAGCCGCTATGTGTAAAATTTTCGAAGTCAAAGTATATTGTAATATTAAATATAATGATTCAACCCACAAAACATGGATACAGTGCTTGAAAGAAGGAAAAGATGAACTTAAAAAGAGGGAAGATATACTGAAATGTGCTACAGACTTCTATTCTAATCTGTATAAGAAACCATCACAACAGACAGAGCAGAAGGAACCTAACAACCTTGAGGGTGAAAGGCCAGACAAACCACAATCAATTAATTTCAACACTATCAGTACACACGAGGTAATTTCCCACATCAAGAAACTGAAACTTCAAAAAAGCCCAAGCCCAGACTTCGTCACAAATGAATCATTGAAAATAGGTGCCCCAATCCTAGCAGAATACTTGTCCAAACTATTTAACTTAGTCATACTGAAGGAAGAAGTTCCAGTACAATGGTGCAAATCAAATATAGTACTGCTATACAAGAAAGGGAACCCATTGGACATTGGCAACTACAGGCCCATCAGCTTACTATCCACAATTTACAAACTCTTCTCATCGATCATCTTAAGCAGAATATCACCAGAAATAGACAGAAATCAGCCCATTGAACAAGCAGGATTCCGACCAGGATACTCTACGGTTGACCACATACATGCTATCGAACAGATTATTGAAAAGTTTAAGGAATTTAACAAACCACTCTATATTGCATTTGTGGACTACTGTAAAGCCTTCGATAGTATATCCCATTTTTCTATATGGAACGCTCTAGAAAGCAACAACATAAATACAAAGTATATAAATACCATAAAGAACATTTACTCCAACAGTGCAAGCAGGGTAAAACTAGAAAGACAAGGCAAAGAGTTCCCTATAGAAAGAGGCGTAAGACAGGGTGACCCACTCTCACCTAAGCTGTTCATTGCGGTGCTGGAAGAAATAATCAAAAGAACTAACTGGGAAGGGAATGGCATCTGGATCCTTGGTAAAAGAATGTCGCATTTAAGGTTTGCAGACGACATAGCTGTTTTCAGTGAATCTGCACGAGGATTAGAAAAAATGCTGCAATCCTTAGATGCCGAAAGCCACAAAGTAGGTCTACAGATGAACGCTTCTAAGACAAAAATTATGACAAATAGCCAAGAGAAAATCATAACAATAAATAGTAATCCCATAGAGTATGTGACAGAATATGTGTATTTAGGCAAATTACTGTCTTTCGATTCCAACGGCAATGAAAATTAAGTTGACAGGAGAATAAGCAGAACTTGGAAGAATTACTGGGCTCAAAAGGAAGCCCTCAAAGGAAACTACAATTTAGGACTAAAAAGACCATAATGGATTCCTGTATTCTTCCAAGCCTTACCTATGCTAGTCAAACCTGGATATATACAGAAAAAGTCAAAAATAAAATCTTATCTTGCCAACACACCATGGAGAGAAGCATCCTAAATCTAAGAAAAATTCAGAAAACACGAAATATAGACATTCGGAAAAAAACAAACATAATAGATGCACTTCAATACAGTCTGAGACAAAAATGGAGTTGGGCAGGACATCTAGCGAGATACAAAGACAAAAGGTGGACGCATCAAGTAACAAGATGGCCAGGCCCCTTAGGAAAAAGACGCCCAGGAAAACCTAAAAAAAGATGGGTAGACGATATCATACAGACTACCTGAACACGTTGGATGACAATTGCTAACAATAGACAAAAATGAAAAGAAATGGAGGAGGCCTTTACCCAGATGGGATCACAGAAACCACACTAAAGAAAACTACTACACTTAAATAAACCAATAATGTGGAAAATAAAGCTTAAATAAATAAAATAAAAATATAATGATTTATACCTACTGTCACATCGTTACTGAATTAATTTTAATCGAACGTAATTAATTTTAAAAAACGTACTTGATTTCATAAAAAATACATACTAATTTAGTTACCTACTTATATCAGAACAGAAACCATAAAAAACTAGACAATTAGTGTTCAAAACAAACTAGAAAAAGTCTTAAACAAGAAACAAAACTGACGTTACCTTTGAAGTAAATAGGCTTCACTTCACATTGATATCACATAGAGCATAGATTAATGATTCCAATTTATAAGTATTTTATCACAATTTATAATTTAAACTGTTTAGTCAACTGATATTGAGATTTAGTCTGAGCAAAATGAAAAGTCACGTGTTTGTACTAGAGC
The DNA here is from genome assembly GCA_025490895.1 of Thaumatotibia leucotreta. Taxonomy (NCBI): domain Eukaryota; kingdom Metazoa; phylum Arthropoda; class Insecta; order Lepidoptera; family Tortricidae; genus Thaumatotibia; species Thaumatotibia leucotreta. The sequence goes on along the minus strand of JALPQI010007627.1, from coordinate 13,837 downwards.
CAATACATTCGGAGTATCATAATTCAATAAAATAATGCAAAAAAAGTATTTTACACGTAAACCACTACTATTATAAAATGCACTGTAAACTTATATACCTATTTCGTTGTAATGTTTATACTACGTAATATAAGGTACATCCGGGTAAGACCAGACTATTTTTTGGCGAGTTGAAAGGATGTCACAAAAAAAACAAAAAATATTCTATCTAACTTTTACCTATGATACAGATGTGTGATGTACGTGATAAAAAAAAAACAAGCTTTCAATATAAATTTACTTGATGCCACTCAGCCGAATAGCTTAGGAGTAGGTAAACGTAAAGTCAAACTTGCACTATTTTTTTTCCAAGACACCCAATCGAAAAACCTTCTTGGCTTATGATTGGACTAGTATCTCATTTCAACTCTAAAGTAAGGAGAAGAAGATGCATATAACTTCCTGTTAAAGATGGAATCTCCAAAAATTCTCGAAAAAAAAACACTTTTTTTTTAAACGTTCGTAACTGACGACTGATGCGGCTGAGTGTTCGGAAGTTACATGTAATTTATACGAATGATTCGAAACTTTAGAGAAAAACAACATGCTACTTTCGCCATTTTCATCGCTATTTCCGATCTAGGAGGCTTTTTCTGGTTTGTCTTGAACCTAATTGTATAGTTTTTTATGGTTTCTGATATAACTAAATTCGTATGCACTTTTAATGAAATCAAGTTCGATTTTTAAAATTAATTATGTTCGATTAAAATTAACTCAGTAACAATGTGACAGTAGGTATAAATCATTATAGTCATTATAGAAAGTGAATAGAATATTACAATGTACTTTGACTTTGACTTCGAAAATTTTTCACATAGCGGCTCCAAGGATTTTAGAACCACGATATGCTATGAAAAGTCCTAAGCCTAGTAATGACCTATATTAAGAAACCGGTGTCTGTGGCTGTATCATAATGTTAACATTAAAGTACAGTGCATCATAATATTAACATTAAAGTATCGGTTTCAGTACATTAATGATAACATTATAAAGTCAACTTCTTTTTGTTTTTTTTTTCAATACATACTTATTGTAGGATATTCTTACATAAATTGAGTAATTTCAACTGATTTGAATTGTTATATTTAGAAATATTTTACTTAGTGGATATTAATGTACATAAATATAAATTATCATTCTAAACTTATGATAAGGATGTAGATAAAGTTATGTATGTGACTGTACATAATTAGGCATTAAACACTCGTGTGATCTTATTATGAAACTCTCCTACGGCTCGTTAAATAAAACCACACTCATGTTTAATGCCTCTTATTATGCGCCAGCCACATAAATAACTATTTTGCTTTATAATGTTGGTTACTATTTATTTCCCGAGTTCTCATGATATCTGTCTGTGCTCTAGACATAGTTTAACCCTTAAATGCATGGTGTACGATGTATCGTACATAACCAAAACGTAGTTTGTGTTTGAAAACTAGATATGTATATTATGTTGTTAAGGTTAATTTTGCAAGGTTTAATGAACTTTCAAACTTATTACTGATTCCTGGGCGTCCCTGTATTAAAAAAAAACTTACATGTGTTTATAAGCAAGATGGCGGAAATGTGTTTTCGTTACGTGCGTTTAGCGGTTTTTAACCAAGTAAGAATTTTTTTTTTTACTTTTCAATCTAACAGTAAATAATATTTGCATGTTTTATCATGCACGATTTTGCAGAAAATGTATAATGTATCGAAAATTTGATTAGTAGTACAAATTCCACCCAAAATATGTCCACAGATTTTTTTTTCTATTTTTCTCGAGCTTGCGATGCTATTAGGTAGGTACTTATGCACATTTTGTTTTTGGAACGAAAATGTCATGCATGTAAGGGTTAAACCACTCCAGAAACGCCTTTGGTAGGTCACCGAAAACAAGCGAATGGATATTTATTTTCTCTTCGATGGGCTGAAATTCAAAGAGCAGTAGATTATGAAAATGTATTTATTGAAAAGGTCTTAACTTATTTTTACAAAGCATTCGCCGAACTGAATAGCAGTTTGTTGGCGAAATAAATATGATTAAGTTTATAATTATTTACAGTAGTCTCAATGTGCTGTTTATCTAAATATAATAACATTATTAATATGTACAAATTAATCAACAAAACAGATTATATATTATAATAATGATTGTGTAATCGTGGTTGACTAACAAAACTCACCGAGTAACAAAAACCTACTTGAAATAAAGCTCGTATCTCAATAATGACATACGAGGTTGCTAAGATTTGGTGACAGTATTTATACTGAGTTTTGCTTTTCAATAAACTATGTGTTTCATTGGCAATGGAAAACCTCAGACACCACCTTACTACCCTTAATAGTATGAACTAAGCAACATTTATTATGGGATGAATCAGGGACCTATTTCACCATGGTGACAGGTGCGACAATTGTAAAAAATACTGTTTCTTCTAGTACCAGCGTCCACAGGTTACGGCTACTGCTTACCATCGGACGGGCCGTGTGTTTGTCAGTCACCAACATAAAATGTGGGTATTGTAAAAACTTTAATAATCAGCAGTTTTAGTAGTTACTTAAATATTACAATTGTTTAAGAAACACGACAATTGTAGCGAAATTCCGACAAAAACCGAACCTCATGTCAACTATTTATTACCTAACGAAAATCGTTTTAATCTTTTCGCAATTGTCACAACTTTCAGAGAATAAAAAGAAGTTTATTAATGATGTAATAACGTTATGAGTAATAATTTCATGTTGGTGGAAAACAAGCACATGTCCAGCCCGATAGTAAGCGGTAGCTGTAGCCTACGGAGGCACATCAGTAACGGTGATAGTTTTTGTTGCATCTGTCGGCATGGTGAAATAGGGGCCAGGAAATCAAGAGAAACATATATTATCGTCGGCTGACAAGCAAAACTCACTATAAAAACTGTCACTACTCATAGCAACCTCGTATGTTGTATTGAATCAGAACTGAGATACGAGCTTTATTTCAAGTAGGTATTTCGAGGGTTGCCTGGTGAAACCCTATAAGTACGTGACACCTAGTTTCGAGAAAAATGATGTTAAAGGTTTATTGTCATCGGACACTTATTTTGATAAATAGATTCGTAGTTTTATGAGTGGTTTGTGAAAAGCAATTTCATTCACTTTAAGTTTATCTATGTTTTAGTTATGTAACTCATCTAGTTTTCCTGTAAGATAACATTTTTTACCAAGGGGTATCGACTTATTGGGTTTACGCATAAATAAAAAAACCATATTTGTTACTAAGAGGGTATTATTACCAAATAAAAACTTAAAAAATAGACGAATCTAAAAGTAATAACGGTATTATTCTACATCTGAAAAAGTAAGTGCTATGCCAACAAACGTTTTTAGGCTTCTTATCCATCCATGATACTCTTCAGGTATAATTCAGTATGTTTCAACGGGGCAAAGTGCTTCTATGAACGGTTTGTCTGTGACTGGACCTGGTGTTTCAACGGCGGATAAAAAAATATAAGCTGAAAGGCAATGAGGATGGTGGGTTTCCATGGTTTTGAGGATCCGCACATTGTTTTGCGTTGCCTATTGTGTTTGTGGTACTCATGCTTTGGTTGGGAGAATCAGTTTCAGAAAAGGACTCCTCCGATCTTGATGAATCGCAAATTGATATTGCCACCCAAATGCGCTATATTCTCAACGACAGTAATGGCATGTCGGACTCAAGTGAGTCTTTTGTGAATTGTTGAAAAAAAAAACTGTTGTTGGAATCGATCTGTAACTTGATTTATTGTGCTTGCATTTTTTCCGGATGATGAAGCTGACTTATTTGGCCGTGACTGTTCGGGTGAAGATCCTGCATGTGTGCCGCATCCTGGGGACTTTCGCAGTTTTGATGAGTCGCGGATTGATATCGCCGCCCAGATGCGCAGTAGTGGTGGTAAGGGGACTCAAGTGGGTCTTTTACAGATTGCTTGAAAGTGGTGTTATTGGGATGAAGTTGCTTATACAGGTAATTTATTCTGCTTTCGTTTTTTTTTCAGATGATTGAACTGAGGATCCTACTTGCGACTGTTTTGCCAAAACAAATGGATTTTGACTCAGATTTTGCTACTGAGGGTCCAAATGTTTCATCCAAACAGGAAGATTTTTTTATGGAGCTGATTGATGAAGTTTTGGATCGAGTTTGGATTGCTGTGGAGGATGACTATTCAGCGGGAGCTCCTTGTGTTCCTGATACAGATTCGGAGAGCGATGCACCTCAACGAGATTATTGTGGCCGTGACATTGTTGTTCCTGAGGGTCCCGGTCCAGAGAAGCATCGGGAGCGTTCCTTGCCGATGCTTGACGGTGTTGGTCTTTCTGGTCAAGGTGAATGTATGGAGGGAGCTTCTTCTTGCGTTTCGGATTCCGAAGACGAAACATTGAGGGTATTGGAGCCGACTGACTCTGGCCACAGTGACGGCATGATCCGTGAGCGTTCCGGTGCTTGTTCGCAGTTGGTAGGCGCTGTTGACTTGATTTTGGACAGTGTTTTGGATAGGGTTTGGGATTGTGTCGGGCCCCTGAAGCGACGAAGGCAGGCTGAGCTGTCTGAGTGGAGGGTGGATATCGCTAAAAGGCGAAAGCTGCTAAAGTTCCAAAGGAGGCTTCAAGGATCGAGGAGGTTCCAAGGAGGTTTTGGAACTTTATCAGGACGCTTAACGCCTTGGGTTATATAAGGTTATGGAAGGGCTACCTTCCATTTTTCGCTTTTTAGCGATATCTACTTTCCGTTCAGATGGCTTGGCTTGCTTGCGTCGCTTCAGGGGTTTGACGGAATCCCAAACTTTGTCTGAAACATTGTCTAGAATTGGGTTAGCAGTGTCTTCTGCTTGTGGGCAGGCAGGCGCCGGAGCATTCGCGGATCATGCCGTCATTGTGGCTGGAGGCGGTTGGTTCTGATACTTTTAATGTATCGTCTTCGGAGTCTGGAACGTGGGAGGAGGCTCTTTCTGTGCATTCGCCTTGACCAGAGGGACTGGCATTGTCGGGTGTAGGCAGGGAGCGTTCCTGGTGTTTCCTTGGACTGGGACTTTCAGGAATGATGGTGTCGTGGCCGGAGTCATTTCGCTGAGGTGCGTCGTTCTCTGGGTCTGTGTCGGGAGCGCAGGGAGCTCCCGCTGAATGGTCATCTTCTGCAGCGGTCCAGGCTCGATCTAAAGCTTCATCAATCAGCACCATAAGGAGGTCTTCCTGTTTGGATGAAACATTTGGACTTTCATTGTCAAGTCTGGGTCGAAATCTATTTGTTTTGGTGAAATAGTCGTGGGTGGGATCTTCAGTTTAATCATTTCAGGAAACCGAAAGAGGAATAAATTGCCTGTTGGCTTTGTCCTAGTAACGTTGTTTTTGGGTGGTCTGTAAAAGACTTGCTTGAGTCTTCTTACTATTATGATTGTGCATTTGGGCGGTGATATCAATTTGCGATTCATCGGAATTGCGAGGGTCCTTGGGATGTGGCACATGTGTGGGATCTTCATCCGAATGGTTACTACCAGGTGGGTCAGTTTCATTATCTGGAAAGAATTTAAGCATGATGAACTGAGTTACCGATTGATCCTAACAACGGTTTTTTTTTAGTAGTCCACAAGGGACTTGCTTGAGTCTGGCATGCTATTGTTGTCGTTGACAATATAGCGCATTTGAGTCATTTTCTGAAATTGTTTTTTTTAATTGGAGTGTGAGTATCACAAGCATAATAGGTAGTAACGTGGGACAGTGTGCGGATCTTCAAGGCCATAGAAGCTTACCATCTTCATTGTTTTGCATGTAACAACTTACATTTTTTTCAATTGCCTTTGAAGTACTGGGTCTAGTCATGGACAAGCTGTTCATGGAGGCACTTTGCCCCGCTGAAACGTAAAAAATAATCAATATTATTTGATCAAAAGTACTAATCACAACTACCTTTTTATTATTTTTATCGTAAGAATCACTCAAAGTCGCGAAGTCTCATTAATCGTCAGTGCTAAAACCTGATAAGTTCGCATAAAACAACAACAATTATTTTCATAGTCAGTGCTAAAACCCGATAAGATCAAATAAAACAACAACAATGCTTTTCATAGTCAGTGCTAAAAACCGATAAGTTCAATAAAACAACAACAATGCTTTTCATGGTAACGGTTAGTTACAATAGCTTACATTAATTGTTACTTGAACTCATTACTATAAACACGGTGTGTAAAATATGACAATTCTACGTTTATTCTAGGTTAGAAAAGTAGATTACCTGTTTCCAGCTTATTACTGCAAGCTAGGTAGTTGCACTAATTTTCTGCCTCGGTCACCCATCACACAACTTTGAACACAATCATTCACAACCTTCTTTAATACAATACACCCCTTTTTAACAGCTATTTTCAATTAAATATGCAAAGTCGCAGCGGTGCGCTTGCGTTCGTGACGCTACTTGTCAAGGCTGCGCATGATCATGGGGCCGTCGAAAAACTTATAGGGTTCTTCCCCGGACATTATTTGAAAGAAATTTGTTAAAGGCCTCTTGCGAGAATCCGATTACTGGACTTAACATAATATTTTATTAGAGAATTGTTTCAAATAAGTACTATAAGTTTATTTGTTGGGTTCTCTTTGAATAAATTTGTATGTGCAATAAATTATATCGTAAAAGTAGAATCCAACAAATGCTTTTAACGTATTCTAATTCGTAATAAAATCCTTTAAAGTTGGCAATCGTAATGAGGTGAGACCGGGTAAGTATCAGTAACTGGTTCTACATTGTGTGTTTAGTTTGATTAGGTGTAAATATATCGGCACTAAATACCAATAAATATACATTATGTGGTTCTTCCATTAAGAAATAAATAAAAATTAAGTCTTAAATGTAGTTGTAGTATTTAGTTTTGAATTAATAGTTGAAATCAAGTACTTATTGGGTTATTTACTCTGCATATTTCCGTGATACATGTAAAATCAGCTTATCTGATATTACCATTAGATTGACCGATACTGAATCATTCAAAAACTGTTTTTACTTTAAAATCTCACTTTTTGTCACTTATCGGGTTTCACCAGGCAACCCTCGATTTGTTACTTAGTGAGGTTTGCTTGTCAACCGACGATATTCTATATAAAATGTTAAGACCACAAATAACCAAATCGTAAAAAAAAAACGGTTTTCTTTACGATGTCGGGTTTGGTCCTTTAGTAAACGTTGCTCACATGACTTACATTACCTAATCTGGGCCATTTTTTTTTCAAAGTTGTCTCCCACCACTTTTTTTGGTACATAAGTATTTTTATATGATTTCTACTCAAAATCGTGAACTCATTGGTCCTAATTGGAGAATTTTTTTTTCTTATTTACATAAATTTTTCAAACTTTCCATTCCGTTACCGCCATACAAAATGTATGAAAAAATATTAACGGGTTGGAAAAAAACCTTGGGACCAAAAATATCCTATCAGGATAAAAAAAAAAACTCTTGAATCTAAAATGAAAGTAGGGGGCAACTTTGCAAAAACGGCTCATCTGATTTTTTCAGTGGTTGTTGAAACACCTTGTCTAACTCGTACGTTAAAGAGAATATAATTTGCTATTTCTACAAACATATATTATTTACATATTTCTTAACGTTAAAGGGGATAAACTTAACAATTGTATTTTTTAAATATTCAGATGGTTGAATCAACTTTTCATGTCTGTTATGCCCATGGTTATGGTCCGCCTGAGTCAAGCTGGTTTTATCAAAAATTATGCTACCTAGGTACTTAAATTATGCATGTAGTAGGTAAATTCCGCATTAAGGGATATTAACACCAGCAAAATGTTTGCATAGTTTAAGTAGCATAATTTTGCATAAAACCAGCCTGACTGATAACCATGGAATTAACAGATGCATTCCACCAAAAAGTCCACTGGTGTCCCGTACAAATACGGTTTTTTAATTGTCGGTTTGGAAGTTCTCATTTGTGACCAGATGAGTCAAAAATTGCTCAAAAAATTATGTATTAACTAGTAACTCAGAACTCAGAAGTAAACTCAAATGATCGGAATATACAAGTATTTGTATGGGACAGCCCATGGAATGCTTCAACAGACAGAATAAAGTTGATTCACCCATGTACCTATGCGCTTGTATTAAATATACCTATTTACCTATATCCTTTTTCAGAAGCCTCAGGGAGTAGTACCTGTTTTCACTAGTGGCAATTTGTTGCTTGACAGGATAATTGATTTACTTATTAAAGCTACTTATAACTGTACTGATGGCAAGCATGCAACCCGCTGCCCATACAAGCCGCATAGGCCAACGCATGTGGTAGATAGTTCTGCTCATAATTCCCTGAGAACAGATGGGCCCATGGTCCTCGAGCGAAGACTGCGACGTCCTCACCACCGTGGGTTTCTCGGGCCATTGGGACCAACGCTGGATATGTGTAGTTGGGGTTTTCTGAAAAAGAAAGCAACTATTAAGTACCGAAAGGGACAAACAATAGTTATAGGTACTTGTACGGGGTTGCACGGGCCCCGTACAATAATTATCAAAACCATTATGTTAATGACAACACTATGGACCTGATGGTACAAAATTTGAACTTTTAGCAATGATTTTACCGTTACGATACGAATGCGAAAAAAAAAGTTCGGATCGAGTGGTGATAAGGTATTAAGGTAAAGTGACAAGAGTGATGGATAAGTTTTAAATCGACACCAAGTTTCTTTTCGCACGTGTCGTACCCCGTTTTTCAGTTCTGATGGATCTTCAAAGTTTTGACCTGACAAAAACTGAACCACTTCCTGCACTATACACTAGTGGGTAAACAAGCACTATCTGTGCTGAAATTACACATTACGACACATGTGCGGATTTCCTTTTCAGCACGTGTCTCGTGCGACGTTTTTTAGTACATATGGCCCTGCGAAGTTTTGTACCTGACGCAAAATGAACCACTTCTCGCACTAGTAAGTAAAAAAACCACCATCTGTACTGAAAAATATATTAGGTGTTGTGTTTCATTGATGCTAACATTTATTGGATATATTAGGTACACTACTCGTATCGATGGTTCAGAGTCGGTAATTTTGTCACAAGTAGGTACTTGTATCTTCTTTACTCGAATACGCTGTGGAAGGGCATTGAACTAAACTGAAAAGTTTCAGTAATTAGGGACAAACTGAAACTTTTGAATCTTTATTTCTTTAGTTAAACTTTTCAAGGCTTCTTTCCAAGAAAGTATGGAGTTAATCATGATATTATATGGCTTTATTTGGAGCAACGCAAAAACCACAGGCAAAAACCCTTGAAATTTATTTTGTAAAATATCTAAATTTTACGTTTTATGCGATCTATCTACTCTAACCCTTTGGTTATTTGGGCTAATTCCGGAATAAACTCATTCCTCGATTCAAATCGAGTTATTGCTCAATTTGGACAGTTGAAACGAGGAGCATCTGTTCCAAATCTTGATTAAATGTAATAAATACGATGTTGACCTTGACCCCTATCAGGTAAAGGTGCGACCACACTGAAGCTTAAAAACGGTAACGCTTCGGAATCCCTGTGACGCATCGTATATTCCATTCGTTAGTGGAATCCAAAAAAACAGGATGCTTAGCCAAGTTGCCAATCGCTAACGCTTAGTAGCGTATCGTAGTTTTCTCTCTCTTTCATATTAGTGCAACAAAGACAGTTAGCTGCCTTTCGTTTACGATTGATGAATGACGATTAAGCGTTAGCGATTGGTAACTTGTCTAAGCACCCATATATGGCAGATTTTCCATAGCATTGAAATCGTGAAACTCGTTTGCAGATATATTTTTACGTCAATACGAATAAAAATCAATAATTTAAACTAAAAATGTTCGTGAACTCAAGATTTAAGGTTTTTAGTTAGTAATAAAACAAGATTTAATCTATGTACATAAATTGTAGCTTTGAAAATAAATGTACAATATAAAAAGATTGTCTTCTAAAAGTGCGTGATTATGGAAAATGCTAGTTTTTAGACTTTTTCCTTTTTTTGTCTTGGCTACAAAACCTAAAAAAGGTAATAATTATCAACTCTAACTAGAATGCGCAATTGCATAACAGAAAGCTAGTACAAAAAAAACAGCAATACGTTAAGTGAATCCATTAAGGCAAAACAAACAACATAACGATGTTGAAAAACAAACATTGACCACAGTAATTAGTGCAAGAACAAGGTCAATGGAAATAATTTCCATCTCTATTCTTAGTATGTAGGTATATGGTTTGTTTCATCAAGGGATAACAGTAGCCGTACCATGAGTTGGAAAGTTAAAGATTCGTTAGTCTAATGCCCTGGCCAGGCGACTGGCTAATAGGCGACCAGCCATGCTATTCTCTTATTCACACATTTGACGCTGCGTTCGTCAACGAGCTCGACGACGAGACAGCCTTCACTTCGACGTAGAGCGCAGCGCTGCGAAAAACTGTATTCACTAACGTAGAACAGCTCGTCGTCGAACTGTAGGCGGTAACTCTCGACGCAGTGTAGTTCCAGCTCACGCCGCATTCGTCGCCGAGCGCTAGTGTCGTTTAAAGGGCATTAGTGAATATCATTTTTAGGCTCGACGCTGCCGCAGCGCTGACATAGCGCCGTTAGCAAGGCGGTTTCCTTAGTGAATAACACTGCAGCGCCGAGCGAATTAAACAAAATCAAAACCGCTAAAGAAGCGTGCCACGAGAATTCGCTGTAGGCTAAAACGCTGGCGAATTTACTCGCGCGAGCGGCGGCGGCGGCTAGCGGCGCGGCGGGCGGCGGGCGGCGAAATCAAACGCACTGGCGGTTTGAGCCATGCCACGACTCCGAGCGGCGCGAACGGACTTAGCGGCGGCACGTATCGGGCGGAATTTTAAAGAACAAAATATTTTGTTTTATTCGCTCGTGAAAGTTTGGGTTTGCGCAAATGCGGTTCCAAATGTTAAAGTAAATAATCAAATGTATCTGCACTCATTCGACTGTACACATTAAATTTTTGGGAGTGCTTCCTATACTCATTAAACAATGTACTGAATTCACCCAAAGTATGCCGGCGTTTATTTACTTCGTGCACACCTTTTCTGCAATTTAAAATGTGTGCAATAAAATACGAGCTACCTACTTTAGAGACACTGAAGGGCCACTTTTGATAATTACATTTTGTGTCCTTTGATTACGTTGCATTCGCTCAATGCCGAGACAACTGCGTTGTCGTAGCATGCTCCTGTCACATACATGATGCCAATGAGGATAAGGAATAGTACAATATGATACAAGTGCGAAAAATTAAGTTCTAAACAAGTGCCGATGAACTAACACACGACCGAAGTCGTAACTTCACAAATTAATAACAATTATGAAAGAGACGTGCATGTGACACCTCACGAGGTGTGGAGGCAGTTCGCAGGGACGTGTGAGCTTACAAGCCACTATTTCCCTAGTAAGGGTTGATGAGTATCGGTAATTTTGACTCGAGTACTTCTCATAAAGCGGAATGTTATGTGGGCACTTTAACCCAATACGCCGGGAAAGGACGTTGAACTTTGAGGAAAACTTTCGGGAATTGAGGACAAACTTACATAATACATAATTTTGGATGAAGATGTGTTAAGGTAAATATTTGAAGCTGCCTTTTATGAAAGAACTAACTGTATGTATACATACACATACACATTCCTGTTTACATGACGAAGTACTCTCATAAGCATCTAAAGATGCATTGCATAATTTTTTTGTATCAATTGGTCTGCAACTACTTACTCATAATTAAGACCGAGATATAAAAACCGGTTTTATTCGTGATTGTTAAATATTAGGTTTTATTAATAGTTTAATATAAGATAGTGACCACTATGTAGAGATGAATACGAGTTTCAACTTACTAAGACCACTATGTAGAGATAAATACGAGATTCAACTTACTAAGACCACTATGTAGAAATGATTACGAGTTTCAACTTACTAAGATCATCTGAACTGAGATCGTATCTGTGAGAGTCGGGGCTTTGCTTGTGCCCCGGCCCGTTGGCGTAGCTTAGTGTCGTGAAAGGCTGGTGATCTGATGCGTTTATCTAAAAGAAAAAAAAAATAACACATTACTGCGCAGAATGTTTTAAAAAGCTTTATTGTTTGAGAATAAAATGATGTTAGATGATGGAATGTGCCGTGTGGTGACGGCGGGTGCGCCAAAGTATTTATAAAATTGCAACTTAGATTATTGGAACTCCGAAAATTTTTCTTATACAATTTATCTTCATAATGATCGGTATTTAGAATAATCTTTGTTCATAATCATCATCACATAGAATTATTTATGTTCATAATATTGTTTTTCATACATATTTTTAGTACTAACTTTTATGTTTATATAATTTTTCACTATACTTATTTTATGCTGTATATTCTAATGTTATAGGTATTTATTTTTGTCTGTACTAGTTTTATGTATGAATTATTTTTGTTTAATTAAATATAAATCGTACTATTACTGTAAACTAGCTACCTGCACAAATCAGGTTGTGGCAGAGTAGGTACTGTACTAAACGGGTTCCCTCTAAACTTTTTTTGTCCGAAACGCTTAGGACAAGACTTGGTATAATCTATTTTGGCATCAACTTAATGAGACAGAAACATCACTTGGCTTAAATAACAATATTTCGAATATTATTTTGTCCGAAACTATCTTGGCATATCATTAATTACGCCGAGTGTTATAAGACAGAAATTAGATTTGCATTTTTTTTTTGGGCATGTAGCCACATATTCGAAACTTGCCTTTTTCGTCAGGCGGAATTTGCTGTGAGGGCGACAATTTCTGCAGTGAGCGAGCGAAGCGAGCGAACAAAACCTTCCGGGGCAGATCCGACTCGGATAGGTTAAGTTAGAAGACTAAGGCGGGAGCTTTGCTCCCGCCTTAGTCTTCGAGGTTATTTTTTTTTAGCAACCTAGAAAGTACTCTGCTCAGTAACACAGTAAGTAACGTATAGAATATTACTACTACCTCGATTATATTGAGAGGTAGTAATTATTCCTTCTTTGTTATGCTAAAACAAACTATGCCGATACTTTGTATGCACATCCAGATTATGCCTCATCATAAATAGGAGCATCGAAATTATGCTCGAATAATATTCGAACAACTCGAAACCTGCCACAAAGAAATATGCTAAAGTTGAGTATGCCACAACATTTTCTGCACAAAGCCCATTATGAGTACATAGTTTATGTTATTCATAAAAGAATTATACCACAACAGAGTGAACCTAATGGGAAAATGTTTATAAATAAACAATTTATTTCAAATAACTTTATGAGTATAGATTAATCTACTTGACGACTTTATAAGGATAAAAATTCGAAATAAAAATCGTTATGAACATTGTAGGTAGAAGTATAATTTTTAGTAAGAAAAAAAGTATGAGAAAAAATTTTCAGAGTAATGATGATTATGAGTAAAAAACGGTATTAGTAAAAATATTCGAAGAAAAAATTGTATAAGTGCCAATATGGACCCGGTGACGGCAGTAAGAATACATTTGTCACCACTCCTCCTGCGGGTGTCGCAAGAGGCGACTAAGGGATTGAAGTGTCACTGACCATTCTACAAGATTGATGATGGGCAGCAGCGTTATCATAGTGGACACATTACTGCGATCGCCAATCCGCTTGCCCAGCGTGGCGATTATGGGCATTTACCTCCTAATGCGTCTATACGCATGTTAATAGGAGAGGCCTACGTCCAGCAGTGGACTAACATAGGCTGATGAGATGATGATGGTGATGAGATGATGGAAAAAATGGGACAATCTGCCGCATCTGACGAGAAGTAGCT
>JALPQI010007626.1:0-55602 GCA_025490895.1 Thaumatotibia leucotreta | reverse complement strand
TACTTTATAAACAACTAACGACCCGCCCCGGCTGCGCACGGGTACTATACCTACCTACATAAAAACCTTCCTCTTGAATTACTCTAGCTATTTAAAAAAAAATCATTATAATCCGTTGCGTAGTTTTAAAGATTGAAGCGTACAAAGGGACATAGGGACAGAAAAAGTAACTTTATTTTTCATCACACTTGCTGTTTAAGCGCGCCATTGCTTGCGCGCGCAGCGGGAGTAATAGAAAAGTGAAATCCCCTAGGAGTAATAGAAATGTCAGTACGTCATTTAATAATATTATGTCTTAAAACTTATTTTTCTGACGGCAAGTGCGATGAAAAACATTGTATGCATCACGGTCGGTAAGCGGAATACTAACTCGAGTCATAAAAGCCCTCCGCCTAACGGCGTCGGGCTTCTAACACTCTCGTTAGTAATTCCGTACTTACCTCCCTTGATGCACAATGTACTATTATACTATGTAGTGATTAATCATTCTGGGTCATAAACACCTACTCGCCCCCTTTCAATCTCTATATTTCTGACCCAACTGCCCTCGTAATCCCTAGTTCCTACTAACCCCGTTTTACAGTAAATATCCCATGGTATGCTCGTGGGAAACACCTAATTACAATGTGCATTTACCCTAAAAAGAAATAGCCTCATTTGCTGAGCGCTGATGAAAAAGGATGTATAAACGACAAACGAACTTTCTTAATAATATTGGTGCAATGTATTACCACATTTCGTCGTAAGCTTCGCTGGCCAAGCGCGAGCCGGTTCTCTGAGTTGATGGTTCTACTAGGTAATCAATGATATTTTGACGGTAGCAAAGATTCAACTTTATTTCATATTTTAACTACAAATGGGTCTGAGGCACCGCGAGCTACTAAGCTAAGCTATGAACTATCGGCTATAAACACGAACAAAAGATACGCACTCCCGTGTAAAGAAAAGACACAAAGCGATACTCGCCCAGCCATCTGCTATCACCGCCGTGTCTCTTTTTTTACACGGCGGGAGTGCGTATCTTTTGTTCGTGTTTATAGCCGATAGTTCATAGCTTAATAGCTCGCGGTGAGACCAGTAGTGCCTTAAGATAAGATAATATTAAGACTTAAGTTTACGCGTTCAAGACCCGTTTTTCATTAAAATATGAGTGATAATACTGATAATAGTGATAATCGTGAAAGTTTAAATCAATATAAGATTCAGCTGGCACGTTCGTCTGTCCGGCTGATGTGTTCAAACAATTACTATATTAATAGTGTTACGTTCGTGGGGTGGGTTTTCTATAGAAAATGTATAAATAAGCCACTAATTAAAACTGACACTTTAATTACTAATTAAAGGAACAAACACCAAACTAAAACAGTAATCACACACTTAACACGTCACACTGATTCACTCTCAAACTCGCAGTCGATTCGCAGTTTTCGCTCTTGATGCTATCTCTTCGCTGTCTCAATTGAAACTACTCCTCGGCCGGGTCATGCTGTGTATTTATACCAGCCACTCAAATCTACAAAGTACGAGAAGATTCGACTCTAGAAAGTTCCCGAGTTAGGTGCGCGAACATTCTAGAGTATCGCTGTCTCTTTCTACAGGTTTCTCTTTCACACCCGTCCAGAATGTTCTCTCTATAGCTGTCTCATTCACATCCTTCCAGAACATTCTCTCATGCTGTCTTTATCTAATAGTGCTTTCTCTTTCACTCCTATGGGAAATTTAGCTATATACCGATTTGTACTTGAGAGGCCCAAAAGGGGTCCTGAAAACGCCTGAAAACGGGTTTTCAGGTTATTGCGCCATCGGATAGAGGGTATCCTGAAACGACCTGAAAACATGTTTCAGGCGCCTGAAAACGACGGTATCTGGGGTGAATATTTGATTTTGTAGTATGTGAAAGAGGACCTTCTGAAACGGCCTGAAAACGCATTTCAGCCTGCTGAAAACGCTTCTAACGTGTCTAAAATCATATTTGTAGTTTTTATCATGCCACCGGCGTAACACTACCCCCTCCTAAGACATGCTCGTCCCGAGCATCATTATTTCCGTGGTATTTGGCGAGCCGGTCTACGTGAACAATCTTGCATGGGCTTCGTAAATTCCTCCGTATCCGATACGTAACGTCATTGATCTTCGTAACCACTCTGTACGGCCCGTCCCAATTCGGGGATAGTTTCGGAGACTTTCCTTTCTTTCTCATAGGGTTATGTAGCCACACCAATGAGCCTTCCTCGTACCCAATTTGGTTGGACTTCCTGTCATACCTGGTCTTCATCGTCGTGCTAGCTTGAAGCCCGTGCTCGCGAACTAGACTATAAACGTCATCCATCCGGTCTCTTAGATCGCACACATACTCTGTTATAGACCTCGGAGCATCTGGTGGTCGTCCTGTTAAGAGGTCAGCAGGTAAACGAAGCTCTCTTCCGAAATTGGCATATGCGGGAGTAACTGCAGTGCTTTCATGGGTGGCGGACCTGTATGACATCAAAAAGAGAGCGATATGCCGGTCCCAATCTTTTTGGTGACTTTCGACTACCTTGGCAAGATGTCTCTCCAGGGTCTGATTGAATCTCTCAACCATTCCATCGGACTGAGGATGATATGACGTAGTTCTTGTCTTATGCAATCCCATGATTCGACAGGTCTCTTGGAATACCGCGGATTCAAAGTTCCTGCCTTGATCGCTGTGTATCTCCAGGGGTACTCCAAAACGGCAAATTACTTCATTGACTAACTTTTCCGCTATTGTGACTGCTTCCTGATTGGGAATAGCAAACACTTCAGGCCACTTGGTGAAATAGTCCATCACAACAAGAATGTACTTATTTCCAGAGTCTGATGTAGGGAACGGGCCTGCGACATCTAACGCAATCCTTTCCCAAGGTGCTCCAACATTGTAGATCTTGAGCGCCCCTCTGCTTCGGGTATGCGGTCCTTTAACTGATGCACAGCTTACACACTTTCTACACCAATCATCGATATCCTCGCGGCAGTGGATCCAATAAAATCGTTGTCGAATTTTCATTAAAGTCCTTTTAACTCCAAGGTGTCCACCAGAAGTACCGTTGTGGTAGCTTTCTAAAACTTCTTTCACTCTTTTCCTTGGGACAACAACTTGTAGGTGGACATCTTTCCCATTCGCTGACTCCCATTTCCTGCATAATACGCCATTATGCATGACCAAACTATCCCATTGCGCCCAGTAGCTTTTTGTAACTGTCCCCATCGGAGCTACTTCACACCATTTTGGTTTAGGTACGCCTGCATTAACCCAGTCAAAAATGGGCTTTATGTCGGGGTCTTCTTTTTGTGCATGTTGCATGGATTCATCGCTCCACTCCTCACTAACTGTGTCTGTTCGCAACATCCTCAAGCATTCCTTGCCCTCTTGTCTAAGACAATGCTTGCAGTCATCTGGGCAAGGCCTCCGAGAGAGGGCGTCCGCATTTCCATGCGATTTTCCACTGCGGTGTTCGATTACAAAGTCATATTCTTGAAGCTGTTCGATCCAACGTGCTACCTGTCCCTCAGGGTTTTTAAACTCCAGCAGCCATTTCAAGGCAGCATGATCAGTTCTTATCCGAAACTTCCGCCCCAACAGGTATTTGCTGAAATGCTGTAACGTCTTAACAACGGCCAGCAGTTCCCGCCGAGTGACGCAATAATTTCTTTCTGGCTTTGATAATGATTTGCTAAAGTAAGCGATTACCACCTCATTATCTCCCTTCTTTTGTGACAATACTCCTCCAATGCCTGTATTACTGGCATCAGTATCCACAATAAAGTCCGCTTCTGGATCTGGATATCCTAGTATTGGCGTTTCGCAAAGTCTTTGCTTGAGGTTGTTGAAACTTTCTGTACATCTCTGAGTCCAGTCAAACTGTCGCTTTTCTTCCGTTAGTTCGTGCAATGGCTTTGCTATATCCGAAAAGTTCTTCACAAATCTCCTGTAGTATGAGCAAAGTCCTAAGAAAGCACGTACAGCAGTTTTGTCCCTCGGTATGGGCCAATCCTTTACAGCGCTGATCTTTTCAGGATCTGTCTGGATGCCGTCCTTGGAAATCACATGTCCCAAATAATTGACTTTCTGTTTGAAGAGCGAACATTTCTTTGGGCTTAGTTTCAGATTTGCCTCTCGTAGCTTAGACAATACTTGCTCCAATTTATTAAGGTGGTCATCGAAGTTTTTACCAATGATGATAATGTCATCCAAATAAACCAAGCAAGTATCTCCTAGTAGACTAGCTAATATTTGTTCCATTAACCTCTCGAATGTTGCCGGTGCGTTGCACAAACCAAAAGGCATAACATTGAACTGCCAGAGTCCTTTACCAGTTGAAAAAGCAGTTTTCTCTTTATCCTTATCCTTGATTTCGACCTGCCAGTACCCACTCTTTAAATCCAACGTTGAAAACCATTTCATTCCATTTAAAGTGTCTAGAGTGTCGTCGATTCGAGGCAATGGATAGCTGTCTTTCTTAGTCGCATCATTCAGTCGGCGGTAATCGACACAGAATCTCATAGTGCCGTCCTTCTTCTTCACCAAAACCACGGGGGAACACCAAGGGCTTGTCGAAGGTTCAATGATGCCGCCCCGTCTCATCTCCTCGATCATTTCTTCAACTTCCTTTTCTCGTGCCACTGGAACTCGTCGAGGTCGCTGCCGAATGGGCATCACTTCACCAGTGTCGATTTCATGCTGGACTACGCCAGTTCTTCCAATATCACTGTCATGCGCAGAGAATACATTGCTATACCGCAACAATAACTGACGTGCTTTGACCAGCTCTTCCTGAGTGAGATCATTTCTTGATTCGCCCAACAACCCTTCTATGTCCGTGGAAAGCAAGGAATCTTCAGGTTCCTTATCCTTGGTAGGAGCCTGACAGCTTTGTATCCAAGAGAGTTCCTCACATTTTCCAACCAAAGTACCTTTGTTAAGGACACACTTGGTATCACTGAGGTTGAGAACTCTCACAAATGCTGCAGGTGAAGTTGTAACCACCGTACGAGCTGCCATCCATGGTTTACCGTTGGATACTTTTTCTACAACTACACATCGACGACCTCTCTGACTTGATGTTCCTGGTAAACGCACTGGGACTAGAACCTGTGCCTTTGGTAGGAGAACAGTTCTTCTAGAGCAGTAAACATTCCCACTAATTCCTCCTTCCATAGGAACCTCATCAAATCTAGTTTTCAGGACTCCAACTTCCATGTCAATTTTATAACCATGGCACCTCATAAAATCAAGTCCAATAATACAGTCGTCAATTATGTCGGCAACAATCACTTTATGCCGATAAATGTGCTTGCCGATTCTTAAATCCACTCCTGTCTCCCCCTTGATGGGAATATGCTGGCCAGTGGCTGTAAGCAGCTGTAGATGCGTCGGCTGGACTACATGACCTCGAGTCAGGTGTTTCAGAAGCCAATGATTAATCACCGTCCGAGAAGCTCCGGTGTCGATAGTAAGGTTACATGGTATTCCACCAATTTCTCCCTTGACGACCAGACTATTCCCGTCGTTGACTTGTGAGATCACTACTGGGACATTTCGACCTCCAGCCAGCACTCGTCCCTTAGTCCTGGCTCTTACTCGTTTCCCTGCTGCGGCTCTGGTCGTACAGAGCCCTTATTCCTGGTCACAGGGGATTCATCTCGTTCTCTCCTGCTGCTTCTTTTCGGGCAACTAGTTTGTATATGGCCACGTTCTCCACAATGGTAACATCGTGGCCCAAA
The DNA here is from genome assembly GCA_025490895.1 of Thaumatotibia leucotreta. Lineage (NCBI taxonomy): Eukaryota > Metazoa > Arthropoda > Insecta > Lepidoptera > Tortricidae > Thaumatotibia > Thaumatotibia leucotreta. The sequence continues at coordinate 49,860 of JALPQI010007626.1, read as the reverse complement.
CTCCCGACGTGGTGCAATCGGCTCCCTAGCAGATACCTCACGTAGCTTATAGGATCTTGATGGATCTCGGCGTACAGCTTCAACTTCTAGGGCATGAGCTACGGCATCCTTAAGGCTTTCGTGGTGCCCTAGTCGTACTGCCGCCCTTACTTCCAAATCTCGGATCCCATCAACAAATGCCTGCACCAGCATGGTTTTTATCCAAGAGTCAGCTGAACGTTGGTATGCCTTTCTGACCAGCTTTTCAATTTCCAGGGCCCATTGTTGCAATGTCTCATTACGTCCCTGCGTTCTGTCTTTCAGTTGAGCTCGGTAGACATGTTCTAGATGACTGTCTCCGTAACGGGCTTCTAATGCTTCTAGAAGCCGGTCGTAAGTTTGCTCTTTTCCAAGAGCTTCTAGAATTGTAAGAGCCTCGTCACGAAGTGCCAGCGTCAGAGCCGTCATCGCTTGCTCCTTACTCCAACCGTTTGCTTTGGACACGGACTCAAACTGTAGCTTGTACGCCGCCCACGAAGATGTTCCATCAAAAGGAGGTGCCTTAAATTTTCCACCTCCCGGCACAGATATCTCGGGTGCGCAGGTACTGATGCCATTAGCTACTTTTAATTCAAGCTTCTGGAGGCGACGCTCAACCGCTTCCTCTACAACATGAATCTTGTTCTCCATGTCACTGAGCTTCCCTTGGACTTCGTACATTTCTTGCTTCCATTCAGTAGCAGCCTTGTGCAACTCTTGAAGAATCAATTTCGACTGTTCTTCTTGTTTCCGCGACTGTTCTTCTTGTTTCCGTGACTGTTCTTCTTGTTTCCGCGACTGTTCATCTTGTTTGCGCGACTGTTCATCTTGTTTGCGCGACTGTTCATCTTGTTTGCGCGACTGCTCCTTCAGGAGAATCAGAATAGTTCTGAGGTCTACGTCTTGAGTACTCTTAGCCTGCAAACCAGACGGACCGGGCTTGGATGCAGTATCCTCACATGCTGGAGGCTCTTCACGTACTGCAATATCCTCCTGCGCTGCAGGTTCCTCACGTGCAGTTTGGCTCCGGGTCACAACTCCTTTTGGCTCGGTCTCGTTGTCACGTGGCGTTATACCCATTTTCTATCCCGCTTCTGACACCAAATGTTACGTTCGTGGGGTGGGTTTTCTATAGAAAATGTATAAATAAGCCACTAATTAAAACTGACACTTTAATTACTAATTAAAGGAACAAACACCAAACTAAAACAGTAATCACACACTTAACACGTCACACTGATTCACTCTCAAACTCGCAGTCGATTCGCAGTTTTCGCTCTTGATGCTATCTCTTCGCTGTCTCAATTGAAACTACTCCTCGGCCGGGTCATGCTGTGTATTTATACCAGCCACTCAAATCTACAAAGTACGAGAAGATTCGACTCTAGAAAGTTCCCGAGTTAGGTGCGCGAACATTCTAGAGTATCGCTGTCTCTTTCTACAGGTTTCTCTTTCACACCCGTCCAGAATGTTCTCTCTATAGCTGTCTCATTCACATCCTTCCAGAACATTCTCTCATGCTGTCTTTATCTAATAGTGCTTTCTCTTTCACTCCTATGGGAAATTTAGCTATATACCGATTTGTACTTGAGAGGCCCAAAAGGGGTCCTGAAAACGCCTGAAAACGGGTTTTCAGGTTATTGCGCCATCGGATAGAGGGTATCCTGAAACGACCTGAAAACATGTTTCAGGCGCCTGAAAACGACGGTATCTGGGGTGAATATTTGATTTTGTAGTATGTGAAAGAGGACCTTCTGAAACGGCCTGAAAACGCATTTCAGCCTGCTGAAAACGCTTCTAACGTGTCTAAAATCATATTTGTAGTTTTTATCATGCCACCGGCGTAACAATAGTAAGTTTTAATGGCAACATGCATGTGAATATCCTTGAGTTGCAGACGTCCATAAGCTACTGTAACTGCTCACCGTCAGGTATTGACAATTGCATTATTGAATTGGGTGCCAGTTTTTTTTTTTATTATTTATTAAAGTTCCAAAAACATTTTATTTAACGCAGTTTCATGTAACTTAACTGCTAAAGCCATTAATGGCTTATTTACAGCCAGAGCTCGGGCCAATTACAACAGTACCTAGGTACAATATTAATATTAATAATATGTAAGTAGGCGAGATAATCTTATCTCTAATCTGTTACAATCTGTAATAAGCATTTGTTTATAAAATATATTCGTGGTTATTCCAACATGGTATGAAATATAAGGAAATCTGGAGCTTTCTGGACACACCGGGAATCAGTAATGAGTTATCAAAGAGCTGCCACAAAATATCACAACTGGCTGCTTAGCCAAGTTGCCAATCGCTAACGCTTAATCGTCAATCGTAAACAAACGAAAGGCAGCTAACTGTCTTTGTCGCACTAATATAAAAGAGTGACAGAGAGGGAAAACCACGATACGCTACTAAGCGTTAGCGATTGGCAACTTGGCTAAGCACCCTGAGCTAACCTCATCCAAAACTGACCCGTCTTTCGAATATCGTCCACCCATCGAGCGGTCGGACGCCCTGCTCTTCTCCCATCTGAAAGCGGCCACCAATCCGTTAACATTTTGGTCCTGCCATCACGTTGCCTGGTAATGTGTCCTGCCCAATTTCACTTTAATATATCATCATCATCATCAGCCTATGATAGTCCACTGCTGGACGTAGGCCTCTCGTATTAACTATGCGTATAGACGCATTAGGAGGTATATGCCCATACGTATAATAGCCACGCTGGGCAAGCGGATTCGCGATCGCAGTAATGTATCCACTATGATGACGCTGCTGCCCAACATCAGTCTTTTATCAAATAGTGGTCAGTGACACTTCAATCCTTTAGTCGACCCTTACGACACCCGAAGGAGGAGTTGGAGTGGTGACAAATGTATTCTTACTGCCGTCACCACACGGTAATATATGCGAGTACGGAACCCTAAAGCTCGTACGTGAAAGCCAGTTCCATAGCCCTTAATTACGGGATAACCGACCGGGTAACTGTAAAGCGAAATCGAAAAAAACAAGATGGCCGTTCGCGATCTGATAACAGGCTCCCGAATGAGCGTTAAGTACAGTCGGTCGTAGTCTTACCAGGGTAAAACGAAAGACATGGTTCACATGTGCATGTTTTTTATCAAAAGATGAACATAGAACACTTTAATTATTATAATGTAATTTACTAATTTATACATAATTACTATTATGTCAAATTGAATACCAATAAGTTTGTCTACTTTGTTGACGCGTAGCACAATAAATGGATAATATGGGACCCTCAGAAGCCACCTAGTGTAGAAATATTGCCTTTTCCCTAATAGGTCTTTCTTTGGGAGGGGCTATAAGCAATGCAATCGTGATGAAATGCTTTAAGTTCAAAAAATCCTTCAACACGCTCTGAGCTAACCTTTTCAATTAAAGTCCATTGTCAACACTGTAAACTGTCATAAATTATGAGTATTATGACATTATGAGTTTTTTACTTTATCGATCTGTATATTAAAATATGGAAATACCGTAATCACAATTTTATTACCGCAATTCAACTCGGGTTCTATTGTTCCTGGTAATATTTCTAATTAGCTACGCAAATCCTTAAACAAATATACCTAATTCAAGAACGTAATCAATATGCTGCAATTATGGTTGTAGATTGCAACTGGAAGGTAATAGCCGTTCCATGAGTTGGTGATATTCATATTATATTCCTAATATAGGTCCATCCTTACAATTTATGTAAAAACTTTCAGATGTTACCCCGGCCCCCGGCCTAGTAAGAGCTTGTGATAAGTTCTAAAATTAAGTATTTACGTACAATTTCGATACAAGCTTTTATCGTTGACTGTCATTTCTTTAGTCACTAACGTTGATTAGCTAGACTCATACTTGTATTCGTAATATTTAAAAAAATTTATGATATAGTAATGAAATGATACTGTTTTATCTTGTGTTTAAGATAAATGTGTCCAAAGTGCAGCCAGTAAAGGCAGGTAGCAATTTCAAGCATTCGGGGTTATATTTTATATTTCCTCTAGTTTTGCCGTATGCAATCATGCCTGACAGACTCGTACTTTGATTCGGCGAAAGACGAAGTGCAGTTGCATTTAGACCACGCATCTGGTGTGACCCAGCCTTAAGATGAACTGGGACTTTGTTTATACAGACATCTAATATTTATAATTTAGCTTTAATAATATTTTTTCTAGCTGTACTTTTTTTCGTCAAATCCGGCCTTGTTCAATTATTTTTCTAACACCATAATGAACGACGATTTCCGCATTTGATTACTAAGATATAACATACTAGAAACATTCTGAGAGAACTAATAGCCTCTATAAAATCACCAACTTAATTACGGAACTAGTTTCCAGAAAACTAGTTTAAGATTTATTTTTTAGTTTACAAACAGATACAGTCGCTATCAGCCATCAGACTTATCGAAGCGGCCAAGGTGTTCATAATCATCTGAGCAGGATGCTTAGCCAAGTTGCCAATCGCTAACGCTTATTTAGCGTATTGTAGTTTTCCCCCTCTGTCACTCTTTCATATTAGTGCTACGAACGAAGACAGTTAGCTGCCTTTCGTTTACGATTGACGATTAAGCGTTAGCGATTGGCAACTTGTCTACGCACCCAGCGCCCCCTACCGCGAAAAACGAAATTCGTAAATTTCGAGGATTTGTCTCTCTCACTCTAATGACGCCTTCTAATGAGTGACTAAGAAAAATCCTCGAAATTAACGAATTTCGATTTTCGCGGTAGTAGGCCAGGATGCTTAGCCAAGTTGCCAATCGCTAACGCTTCGTAGCGTAGCGTAGTTTTTTCTCTCTGTCACTCTTTCATATTAGTGCGACAAACACAGTAAGCTGCCTTTCGTTTACGATTGACGATTAAGCGTTAGCGATTGGCAACTTGCCTAAGCACCCGTCTATTGTCATGGGGCTAGAGTGCTTGTTCAGATGTTTTGTATATCTGTGGCCTATACCACAAAACTTTACAAGCGTACAATTCTACAAAATTGTCAACTTTTTGTATGGGAATTTATACAATTTTGTAGAATTGTACGCTTGTAAAGTTTTGTGGTATAGGCCACAGATATACAAAACATCTGAGAGTCTGATAGAGTGCTTGTTCAGATGTTTTGTATATCTGTGGCCTATACCACAAAACTTTACAAGCGTACAATTCTACAAAATTGTCAACTTTTTGTATGGGAATTTATACAATTTTGTAGAATTGTACGCTTGTAAAGTTTTGTGGTATAGGCCACAGATATACAAAACATCTGAACAAGCACTCTATTTCGCCATAATTACAAGTGTGACAATTGTAAAATATCTCTGCTCCTTAGGTCACAGGCCTCCAGGTAGACTACGGCTACCTTACTATCGGATGGTCCATGTGCTTGTTCATTGTTAAGCCCCCAACAGTAAATTGTGACTAATAACAATTTTACATCCTTAATTAACTACTTTTTATTTTACGAAATTAGAGACAGAATTCTCGCAAGGTTTAAATTTCATTAAATCTTGACATGAGGTTCGGCTTATGTCGTAATTTCGCTACAATTGTCGTGTCTTTTTGTGACATTTGTTATTTTGCTTCGCAATTGCTTTGCAAAAACGTAGTTATTTACTGCTAATTGAAGTTGCTGCACTACATTTTATGTTGGTGGTAAACAAGCGCACGGCTCTTCCGTTGGTAAGCGGTAACTTTAGCCTGAGTAGCCTCTAGCTAGACGCCCCCGATTCAAATTCAAATTCAATCTCTTTAATGTAAAAAACTCATGTCAATGATCAAATATACTATACTAAATAAAAACCCATAAAAATCTAAATCCTAATTATACATCAATTTTCAAATTACAAAACAAACAAAGAATAACAATCAATAATAAGAATAACGCAAAATGTATTAATTATTGGAGAAACAGTAGGTTTACAATTGTAGCACTTGTCAACGTGGTGAAATTGGGGTCTGATGGCGACTGCAAAAATCAAACTCCATTAAATAATGCAACAACGAAACCATCGTCATCCCGATTCGTTCCATTTATGCACAACAAAAACTTCTCAATGCACGAACATTCAACTTTCAACCTTATCTTCAAGCCCTACAGTCCTATACGTTCACAACAACACGTTTTGCCTGAAAGCTGGAACCTGTTCCCGATAACTGTACTAAAAGAAAGAAAAGAAACTGATCGTACGTAGTCCTTATTACCAAGTATTAAGGATCAGAAACCTTAAGTTTGCACAAAGGTTCAGTGGCCGCCATTGCCGTTTTACAACTGTCAATGGATAGACACGTGGAAAAATGCCTGTGATACCGTAATCGTATGTCTCTTTTTAGCAGGTGCGTTAGAGAAGGATGGTGTATTTCCTAGTGCTTTGGTAGTTGACTAGACATCTTTAAATAATACAATGTTAAAAGTTTATACAAAAAATTAAACTCAACTACCCTTAGCTAATAATTTAGCCCCTTATTCATAAGTCTTATAACTCAACAAGTCGCTAAGAATTGTTTGTCTCGTTCAGTCTTATAGACATATTGATAAGACCGAGAGAGTCAAACAATACCTATAAGAATAAGGAGGTTAGGATTTTATAGATTAAGCTAAGAAAGACGATCTGTAATTGTGATCTTTAAAAAAAACGACGCTGAGGTCCTTACAGCGACAACAACCATCTGTTCAAATCAGATCAAAGTTTTCTAATTTCGATTTGTGCGGCAGACTCAGAAACTAACAATTATATTTAATTACAGTCAAATTTGCATATTCACTGTTTGTGATTACAAATATTTGTTTACGGTTTTGGTAGTTTATAGTTTTTGTTACCACTCATATCACAGGTAAAATATAATTAGCAGTATTTTGATTTCGTATTAATTGTGAATCTTTCGTTAACATCGCTAACACGAGACTTAGACTTTAGCTACAGTGTTCAAAAATATCATATAAAACATATGTTGAGCGAGCGTGATGGATTACTTGACGTATCGAATATCAAGTAAACGCTAACATGTTTCAGATCTACACCTATCCATGTCATGGAAAGTGAATTATGTATTTTACCATTGCATTTACGTAGATGGTTTCTGGCAAATAGGTTTTGCCTAAAACCATTGTCCTGGTCAAGCAATGCCACGTTCGATGCGATTCAGGAGTTGGCGGCCTCGTGTCAAAGAGGTTACTGGACCAAAACGAGAAAAATACCACTATTAGCGGAAGTCTTCGAGAAAGTGTCTGGAGAACACATTTGCTCATCTTTCCCACTACCAATGTTTGAGTTACAAGGAGTTCTCTACAGTAACTTAGAATGTGTTACTTGTGCAAAACGAACTTACGATATTAATGCCCTCCGTATGGATGTAATTCGGGAATTAGACAGAAAATATAATTTTTTTTACAGAATATTTACAGATGGCTCGAAATGTGATAAAAAAATAGGGGCTGCTTTTTTCGATCCATATCGGGATAAAAAGACACAATTTAAAATCTTGGCTTCAGTGTCAATAATGACGGCGGAACTTTTTGCGATGCTTCAAGCCCTGGTATACATAGAAAGCCAAAATTATCGTAATGTTGTGATCCTCACGGACAGCAAAAGCTCCATCCAGCATTTAAACCGGTGCGCTTTAGGTGAGCGATGCCTTTCTGTAGCCTACGACATTCTAAACCGAATTAGGAACTTGCAGAGCATAGGAAGGTGCCTCAAGGTGCAGTGGGTTCCGTCACATATTGGCCTGGCAGGCAACGAGGAGGCTGACTGTCTAGCTGCGACGGCAGCGTCTGACGGAGCTGTCCTTGATGTTGCTCCGGATTTTTCAGAGGTTGATGCTCGGTATAAAGGCGTACTGTATGGTCATTGGAAGGAATATTTTAACCTCAGATCCAGAGATAAAGGTATCTGGTACAAGACCATACAGTACGAACCCCCCCGAATACCTTGGTGGGAAGGAGAACTCGGCCGGACAGATATCGTCCGCGCCCACAGGCTTCGGTCCGGACACGTACCCACGAATAAGTTTGCACATTTAATGAAAAAGACAGGATCGCCTAACTGCCAAGAATGCGATGCTGTTGACGATGTGCATCACTTTTTGATGGAGTGTGTCAAGACCCGAGATAAAAGGGAGCAGCTATATAAGACCTGGGGTTTTTCCAACTTTGATGTTGGGATCTTCCAGGCAATATTGGCGGAGCCTACATCAAATGCAGCTAAATTTGTTTACACCTTTTTAAATGTAAATTGACCTGGTAGATATTATATTCGTTAGTGGTTCTTCAAGTGTTTCGGGGCTTCATGGATCTGGGTACGCCTTTGTGGCAGTGGCTATTTTGGTGCTATTCTTGGTTGTAGTGCCTTCGTGTTTCTACCATAGCAGCCAAAAATATGTCGAGCTTTCTAGCTACTTCCACAGAGGTGTGGCCGGATTAGTGTGGCGTCTGGGGCGCTCGAAAATAATTATGCCCGTTAGTTGTTCTCTTTTTCTATATTAGTTTTTATATTAGCTATTGTAATCTCATATTTATTGTTTAAATGAAGAGGCCTAACGGAGCCGACATGTTTTTTCAGACAAAGGTTCCTTAAAAAAAAAGCTAGATAAGAAAAAAAAAAAAAAAAAAACGCTAACATGAACGTTACTTGCCAGTAGCCGCACCATGACTTTGCAAGTATCGGTAACGTTAGGTTTTTCTCGATACGTAAATCAGGGCATCGCGTTCGCGCTCGCTCCAATAAGTCAGTGCGAGCGCGATAGAATGAATTTCCAACTCATGATACGGCTACTGCTCTTGTAACGGCTATAGTAACCGGCAAACAACTTGACCCAGAGTTGGCGTGGTGGGGGAAAGTTTGCGCATCGTACATGCAGTTACATGCAAAAAAAAGTTAACATATTCATTCAATTTAAACTTTCCTGAGTCATACAGACAATATTATTATAATCATTGCAAATTATATGTATAATTTACACAAACGCAGGCAAGGACATTGGTTCAAGTTGTTTGCCGGTTACTATACTATACTGTAGCCCTACCATGAGATACGGTGGCGTTATTGTTACGCCGGTGGCATGATAAAAACTACAAATAGGATTTTAGACACGTTAGAAGCGTTTTCAGCAGGCTGAAATGCGTTTTCAGGCCGTTTCAGAAGGTCCTCTTTCACATACTACAAAATCAAATATTCACCCCAGATACCGTCGTTTTCAGGCGCCTGAAACATGTTTTCAGGCCGTTTCAGGATACCCTCTATCCGATGGCGCAATAACCTGAAAACCCGTTTTCAGGCGTTTTCAGGACCCCTTTTGGGCCTCTCAAGTACAAATCGGTATATAGCTAAATTTCCCATAGGAGTGAAAGAGAAAGCACTATTAGATAAAGACAACTATAGAGAGAACATTCTGGACGGGTGTGAAAGAGAAACCTGTAGAAAGAGACAGCGATACTCTAGAATGTTCGCGCACCTAACTCGGGAACTTTCTAGAGTCGAATCTTCTCGTACTTTGTAGATTTGAGTGGCTGGTATAAATACACAGCATGACCCGGCCGAGGAGTAGTTTCAATTGAGACAGCGAAGAGATAACATCAAGAGCGAAAACTGCGATTCTAACTGCGAGTTTGCGAAGTGTTAAGTGTGTGATCAGTGTTTTAGTTTACTGTTTGTTCCTTTAATTAGTAATTAAAGTGTCAGTTTTAAATAGTGGCTTATTTATACATTTTCTATAGAAAACCCACCCCACGAACGTAACATTTGGTGTCAGAAGCGGGATAGAAAATGGGTATAACGCCACGTGACAACGAGACCGAGCCAAAAGGAGTTGTGACCCGGAGCCAAACTGCACGTGAGGAACCTGCAGCGCAGGAGGATATTGCAGTACGTGAAGAGCCTCCAGCATCTGAGGATACTGCATCCAAGCCCGGTCCGTCTGGTTTGCAGGCTAAGAGTACTCAAGACGTAGACCTCAGAACTATTCTGATTCTCCTGAAGGAACAGTCGCGCAAACAAGATGAACAGTCGCGGAAACAAGAAGAACAGTCACGGAAACAAGAAGAACAGTCGCGGAAACAAGAAGAACAGTCGAAATTGATTCTTCAAGAGTTGCACAAGGCTGCTACTGAATGGAAGCAAGAAATGTACGAAGTCCAAGGGAAGCTCAGTGACATGGAGAACAAGATTCATGTTGTAGAGGAAGCGGTTGAGCGTCGCCTCCAGAAGCTTGAATTAAAAGTAGCTAGTGGCATCAGTCCCTGCACACCTGAGATATCTGTGCCGGGAGGTGGAAAATTTAAGGCACCTCCTTTTGATGGAACATCTTCGTGAGCGGCGTACAAGCTACAGTTCGAGTCCGTGTCCAAAGCAAACGGTTGGAGTAAGGAGCAAGCGATGACGGCTCTGACGCTGGCACTTCGTGACGAGGCTCTTACAATTCTAGAAGCTCTTGGAAAAGAGCAAACTTACGACCGGCTTCTAGAAGCATTAGAAGCCCGTTACGGAGACAGTCATCTAGAACATGTCTACCGAGCTCAACTGAAAGACAGAACGCAGGGACGTAATGAGACATTGCAACAATGGGCCCTGGAAATTGAAAAGCTGGTCAGAAAGGCATACCAACGTTCAGCTGACTCTTGGATAAAAACCATGCTGGTGCAGGCATTTGTTGATGGGATCCGAGATTTGGAAGTAAGGGCGGCAGTACGACTAGGGCACCACGAAAGCCTTAAGGATGCCGTAGCTCATGCCCTAGAAGTTGAAGCTGTACGCCAAGATCCATCAAGATCCTATAAGCTACGTGAGGTATCTGCTAGGGAGCCGATTGCACCACGTCGGGAGTTTGGGCCACGATGTTACCATTGTGGAGAACGTGGCCATATACAAACTAGTTGCCCGAAAAGAAGCAGCAGGAGAGAACGAGATGAATCCCCTGTGACCAGGAATAAGGGCTCTGTACGACCAGAGCCGCAGCAGGGAAACGAGTAAGAGCCAGGACTAAGGGACGAGTGCTGGCTGGTGATCGAAATGTCCCAGTAGTGATCTCACAAGTCAACGACGGGAATAGTCTGGTCGTCAAGGGAGAAATTGGTGGAATACCATGTAACCTTACTATCGACACCGGAGCTTCTCGGACGGTGATTAATTCTTGGCTTCTGAAACACCTGACTCGAGGTCATGTAGTCCAACCGAAGCATCTACAGCTGCTTACAGCCACTGGCCAGCATATTCCCATCAAGGGGGAGACAGGAGTGGATTTAAGAATCGGCAAGCACATTTATCGGCATAAAGTGATTGTTGCCGACATAATTGACGACTGTATTATTGGACTTGATTTTATGAGGTGCCATGGTTATAAAATTGACATGGAAGTTGGAGTCCTGAAAACTAGATTTGATGAGGTTCCTATGGAAGGAGGAATTAGTGGGAATGTTTACTGCTCTAGAAGAACTGTTCTCCTACCAAAGGCACAGGTTCTAGTCCCAGTGCGTTTACCAGGAACATCAAGTCAGAGAGGTCGTCGATGTGTAGTTGTAGAAAAAGTATCCAACGGTAAACCATGGATGGCAGCTCGTACGGTGGTTACAACTTCACCTGCAGCATTTGTGAGAGTTCTCAACCTCAGTGATACCAAGTGTGTCCTTAACAAAGGTACTTTGGTTGGAAAATGTGAGGAACTCTCTTGGATACAAAGCTGTCAGGCTCCTACCAAGGATAAGGAATCTGAAGATTCCTTGCTTTCCACGGACATAGAAGGGTTGTTGGGCGAATCAAGAAATGATCTCACTCAGGAAGAGCTGGTCAAAGCACGTCAGTTATTGTTGCGGTATAGCAATGTATTCTCTGCGCATGACAGCGATATTGGAAGAACTGGCGTAGTCCAGCATGAAATCGACACTGGTGAAGTGATGCCCATTCGGCAGCGACCTCGACGAGTTCCAGTGGCACGAGAAAAGGAAGTTGAAGAAATGATCGAGGAGATGAGACGGGGCGGCATCATTGAACCTTCGACAAGCCCTTGGTGTTCCCCCGTGGTTTTGGTGAAGAAGAAGGACGGCACTATGAGATTCTGTGTCGATTACCGCCGACTGAATGATGCGACTAAGAAAGACAGCTATCCATTGCCTCGAATCGACGACACTCTAGACACTTTAAATGGAATGAAATGGTTTTCAACGTTGGATTTAAAGAGTGGGTACTGGCAGGTCGAAATCAAGGATAAGGATAAAGAGAAAACTGCTTTTTCAACTGGTAAAGGACTCTGGCAGTTCAATGTTATGCCTTTTGGTTTGTGCAACGCACCGGCAACATTCGAGAGGTTAATGGAACAAATATTAGCTAGTCTACTAGGAGATACTTGCTTGGTTTATTTGGATGACATTATCATCATTGGTAAAAACTTCGATGACCACCTTAATAAATTGGAGCAAGTATTGTCTAAGCTACGAGAGGCAAATCTGAAACTAAGCCCAAAGAAATGTTCGCTCTTCAAACAGAAAGTCAATTATTTGGGACATGTGATTTCCAAGGACGGCATCCAGACAGATCCTGAAAAGATCAGCGCTGTAAAGGATTGGCCCATACCGAGGGACAAAACTGCTGTACGTGCTTTCTTAGGACTTTGCTCATACTACAGGAGATTTGTGAAGAACTTTTCGGATATAGCAAAGCCATTGCACGAACTAACGGAAGAAAAGCGACAGTTTGACTGGACTCAGAGATGTACAGAAAGTTTCAACAACCTCAAGCAAAGACTTTGCGAAACGCCAATACTAGGATATCCAGATCCAGAAGCGGACTTTATTGTGGATACTGATGCCAGTAATACAGGCATTGGAGGAGTATTGTCACAAAAGAAGGGAGATAATGAGGTGGTAATCGCTTACTTTAGCAAATCATTATCAAAGCCAGAAAGAAATTATTGCGTCACTCGGCGGGAACTGCTGGCCGTTGTTAAGACGTTACAGCATTTCAGCAAATACCTGTTGGGGCGGAAGTTTCGGATAAGAACTGATCATGCTGCCTTGAAATGGCTGCTGGAGTTTAAAAACCCTGAGGGACAGGTAGCACGTTGGATCGAACAGCTTCAAGAATATGACTTTGTAATCGAACACCGCAGTGGAAAATCGCATGGAAATGCGGACGCCCTCTCTCGGAGGCCTTGCCCAGATGACTGCAAGCATTGTCTTAGACAAGAGGGCAAGGAATGCTTGAGGATGTTGCGAACAGACACAGTTAGTGAGGAGTGGAGCGATGAATCCATGCAACATGCACAAAAAGAAGACCCCGACATAAAGCCCATTTTTGACTGGGTTAATGCAGGCGGACCTAAACCAAAATGGTGTGAAGTAGCTCCGATGGGGACAGTTACAAAAAGCTACTGGGCGCAATGGGATAGTTTGGTCATGCATAATGGCGTATTATGCAGGAAATGGGAGTCAGCGAATGGGAAAGATGTCCACCTACAAGTTGTTGTCCCAAGGAAAAGAGTGAAAGAAGTTTTAGAAAGCTACCACAACGGTACTTCTGGTGGACACCTTGGAGTTAAAAGGACTTTAATGAAAATTCGACAACGATTTTATTGGATCCACTGCCGCGAGGATGTCGATGATTGGTGTAGAAAGTGTGTAAGCTGTGCATCAGTTAAAGGACCGCATACCCGAAGCAGAGGGGCGCTCAAGATCTACAATGTTGGAGCACCTTGGGAAAGGATTGCGTTAGATGTCGCAGGCCCGTTCCCTACATCAGACTCTGGAAATAAGTACATTCTTGTTGTGATGGACTATTTCACCAAGTGGCCTGAAGTGTTTGCTATTCCCAATCAGGAAGCAGTCACAATAGCGGAAAAGTTAGTCAATGAAGTAATTTGCCGTTTTGGAGTACCCCTGGAGATACACAGCGATCAAGGCAGGAACTTTGAATCTGCGGTATTCCAAGAGACCTGTCGAATCATGGGATTGCATAAGACAAGAACTACGTCATATCATCCTCAGTCCGATGGAATGGTTGAGAGATTCAATCAGACCCTGGAGAGACATCTTGCCAAGGTAGTCGAAAGTCACCAAAAAGATTGGGACCGGCATATCCCTCTCTTTTTGATGTCATACAGGTCCGCCACCCATGAAAGCACTGCAGTTACTCCCGCATATGCCAATTTCGGAAGAGAGCTTCGTTTACCTGCTGACCTCTTAACAGGACGACCACCAGATGCTCCGAGGTCTATAACAGAGTATGTGTGCGATCTAAGAGACCGGATGGATGACGTTTATAGTCTAGTTCGCGAGCACGGGCTTCAAGCTAGCACGAGGATGAAGACCAGGTATGACAGGAAGTCCAACCAAATTGGGTACGAGGAAGGCTCATTGGTGTGGCTACATAACCCTATGAGAAAGAAAGGAAAGTCTCCGAAACTATCCCCGAATTGGGACGGGCCGTACAGAGTGGTTACGAAGATCAATGACGTTACGTATCGAATACGGAGGAATTTACGAAGCCCATGCAAGATTGTTCACGTAGACCGGCTCGCCAAATACCACGGAAATAATGATGCTCGGGACGAGCATGTCTTAGGAGGGGGTAGTGTTACGCCGGTGGCATGATAAAAACTACAAATATGATTTTAGACACGTTAGAAGCGTTTTCAGCAGGCTGAAATGCGTTTTCAGGCCGTTTCAGAAGGTCCTCTTTCACATACTACAAAATCAAATATTCACCCCAGATACCGTCGTTTTCAGGCGCCTGAAACATGTTTTCAGGCCGTTTCAGGATACCCTCTATCCGATGGCGCAATAACCTGAAAACCCGTTTTCAGGCGTTTTCAGGACCCCTTTTGGGCCTCTCAAGTACAAATCGGTATATAGCTAAATTTCCCATAGGAGTGAAAGAGAAAGCACTATTAGATAAAGACAACTATAGAGAGAACATTCTGGACGGGTGTGAAAGAGAAACCTGTAGAAAGAGACAGCGATACTCTAGAATGTTCGCGCACCTAACTCGGGAACTTTCTAGAGTCGAATCTTCTCGTACTTTGTAGATTTGAGTGGCTGGTATAAATACACAGCATGACCCGGCCGAGGAGTAGTTTCAATTGAGACAGCGAAGAGATAACATCAAGAGCGAAAACTGCGATTCTAACTGCGAGTTTGCGAAGTGTTAAGTGTGTGATCAGTGTTTTAGTTTACTGTTTGTTCCTTTAATTAGTAATTAAAGTGTCAGTTTTAAATAGTGGCTTATTTATACATTTTCTATAGAAAACCCACCCCACGAACGTAACATTATTAACGCGCGTTTACTTTCTATCCATCCCGCTCGTACTTGCGTATTGGCGCGAGCGAGCCGGATGTAAAGTAAACGCGCGTTAATTGCGCCGCCGCATCTCATGGTACGGCTGGGTCAAAATTATTTTCGTTGCCTTAATTTGTGTCCCTAAAAAACGTGACGCAGTGGTGATTTTTGTATGAGATGATGTTTTGTTTTCAATTTCTGTTGATTGGATTAAAATCTAGCGTGAAAAAGAAATACACGTGCAACGGATTTTTTTTCCATACTGAGTCGAGCGAGATAGCAACTAAAAGCGTGACAAAGTGGTATGAAACAAGACAAAAGAATTTTGACCCGGCTACTGTACTCTAAAACTTTAAATAGTAATGTTAAGATGTTAACTCAAAATACTGGTTAACTAAACTATTTGTTTACCAATGCCATAGTAACGGGATGGCGTCATTAAACATTGAGCCATCTTACGTAAGAATTCATGGTTTGTGTAGGTATGTGGTGTAGGAACGGTTTTTTGCTGCAAGTGTATGGATTCTAATTATAGGAAACTGTACATACGTTATTTTATTATTTACAGTTAATATGAGTGGAGCTATCCTGTCAAAAGAATTTTTAAACGCATCCGTCTAAGCTCTAACAAGATACCTGAATGAATAATAGTATAATTTACTTTTTTTTTTACTTCCTTTTTGTGCGATTGAGATGAGATAGGATACATCTATCTCATCTCAATCGGTGCATAAAAATAATCTCTTTTAATTATCTTATTAAGTAATTATTGTACGTCATAAAGTTATATAATCAAATCGTAACCTATACAAATGAATTCCGAAGTCAGTACCCGTACCATGAGTTGGAAAGTAAAGTACCTATAAGTTAGGTTTCCTCGATCATCATCATCATCATATCAGCCGAAAGACGTCCACTACTGAACATAGGCCTCCCTCAAAGATTGCCACAATGACCGGTCCTGCGCCACCCGCATCCAGCGGACTCCTGCGACCTTCACCAGGTCATCGGTCCACCTTGTGGGAGGCCTACCCACGCTACGCCTTGCGGTACGTGGCCGCCACTCAAGAACTTTCCCACCCCAACGGCCATCGGTTCTACGCGCAATGTGCCCCGCCCACTGCCACTTCAGTTTAGCGATTCGGAGAGCTATTTCGGTTTTGGTTCTGTTGTGGATGGTCTCATTTTTAATCCGATCACGCAGAGAGACTCCTATCATAGCCCTCTCCATTGCCCTTTGGGTGACTGAGCCTTCTTATGAGGCCCATTGTAAGCGGCCACGTTTTAGTACTGTATGTCATCATCACTGGCAACACACACTGATTAAAGACTTACATCTTCAAACGAACGTTTTTTCGATACGTAATGCATTCTATCGCGCTCCCACTGGCATTTTGGAATATTTATTTATTTATTTAAACCTTTGAGAAACAAACAGGCATTATCAATACACATAGGTTAAACAAATTACAAATACATAAGCCACATAGCTTCCACTAATGAATATCGAGTACCTATCGAGTAAAACCTAACGTTACAGATACTTGCAAAGTTATGGTACGGCTACTGGTAACTTTGCGCCGATTGTACATTAAGTATCAAAGTAAATTAGGTACAGTCACCACATGGGAATGTTGAGCCACTTGGCAATGGATGCAATTTGGTCGTGTAATATTATGGGTTCGGTATTTTTCGTTAGTAGGCACGATCGCGACATGACCGATGTTCCCCGATGATATGTCAGTCAAATACGAATATTTGTTGCGTCAAAATTTCAGTGTGTCAAAACTAGTTGAAATAATAAAAAATTCTTCATCTACGAGAATTAAGGATTAGCCATCTGCCATTATTAGACGCTAGATGTCGTTGTTCCTAGAGGAAACTGGATAACGACAGTTCTTCATAGATTTGTCTAAAACCGTTTAGTAAATTATTTGTATTTGCTTCAAATCGGAAGCCATGATTTATCTGATATTAATAGGCGAGACATTTTTTCCATTCATATTTATATAAATTGGCATGTTATCGAGCAATTTTTAAATTATTTTTTTAATTGACAGAGACAAATGCTATTGCTGTCTTTATTATCATTCGTTACAGCTCAGTTGACGTTAGTTGAAAACTTATGTAATAACCTTTGTAGAAATATGGTAGGTAACCTTTGACAATCTACCCATAATCCTATAATCTGTCAGTAGCCATAAAAATGTATAATAGAAACTTCATAGTTTCTGACTGAAATTCTAACTTTGAAAAAAGAGACCTGTCAGTGACAGCCGTTAAAAGGAAAGTGAACGAAATTACCATCTGAGCTCTGAAGTTAGATTGACGTCTCCAGGTCTAAAGCGGATGTTATAACGTAACTATAGTAACGTCAGCTTCCGGAAAAATAGCGAACAATCATTGGTTAAACATTTTTGTTATTACGTAACCATGGTAATGTCACCTTCTGAAGAATACGCGAGCGGTCATTGGCTAACCGTAACAACGACCGCCCCATTGGTCAGCAGAGTTCGGCCGAAGTCGTGATACCAGCCTCATAAGAGTTCGGAACCCGATTTGTATTATTCGACCAAGTTACGTACAGTGGCAAGTGGCTCAACAATCCCGTGTGGTGACTGTACTTGAACGAATCAAATCATTCCTCATTATAAACGATCAAAGTTGTATTTTGTACTTTTGATGCTCACATTTTGAGCCCTTTATTTGTAGCTTTTTTCTTCGCGTATTGATCAACATTATCTACGAGGATGGTGTAACTTTGCCCATATAAATGTTCGAGTTACTTTTCTACTTTTAATTACAAAATTGCCTTTCTTATGAAGTTATTGTAAAAACTCAAATCAAATTATTTATTAACTAAACATTACTACTTCAGACGTTTGTTATCTTGGTCGTTTTTTCTATGGTATATGACAACCAATATTTATAATCTGCCTTTCTTATGTTTCAGTTTGACGAATTCGCCCGCTCGCTACAGGTCGACCCCCACTCTCCCCTCTTCAGGCTAGTCACTGACGGACAACCCCCACTTAGGTTTGTATAGACATCTGATTATTACTTGTAATTTTATGAATATTACTTGCATGACGTGTTAAGGTCTTCCAGTACTGTAGTTTATCAATATAACCTTTGGACAAATCTTCTAAAAGGAGGGTGGCAAATTGGCCTGTAAACTTTGCCCATCTATTTTTCGTGCTATATTTTCTACTTCAACTACCTACCAATAACGATAAACTATATGGCATTGTTAAGTTCTACAACTTTAATATCTGTGAAAACTGTTAACAACACATAAAAGACCTTGCATTTAATTAACATGACATGAGTGTTTATGACTGACAGTTAACGCGCGCGTCATTATTACCGATTAACCTTAGATAAAATGATTTTTTAAAATTACTGCATCACAGTTCCCAATAAATATTTAAAGGCTATTAAAATAAGAAATATCTATTAATTGCTGAATGGTTACTTGAAGTAGCCATATTTTTTACAGCGATTAGACTATTAACACCATTACGAAAGTTGTAGAATAGGTATACAATTAGTAAGTAAAGCTTGGTCTACCGTTTTAAAAACACCTTATACTTTAGGTTAACCATAAGGATGATTCCATTGCATGTATGTATATAGTTAACGTTCTCATTTTAATTTGTATTGCATCCTTTTCCGTTCGATCTATATCTTTGTGTATTTTGGATTGTTAAAAGCTCTGCTACAATAGAACGCTACTATTTTACTAGTAAGTCAATTTGTTTATTCAATGCTATTGTCATTAAATATGATATTGTCATCCTAACAACGTCATTAAAATGTGAATGGTGGAATATCAGATGGAAATTATCTATCTCTAGATTACAGATCGCTAGATGCAAAACATCCGGTGTAGATTTATATTAGTGCCCATTCTCAATATTCCCATGCATATATGAAATAAAAACTACAATTGTATTGTATCAGTAGTATAATACAGTACCATTATAGTAATGAATTGTAGTTATTTTATTACGTTTTAGGAACTTAATATACCTTTTGTACTTTAACAGCATGTTATTTATTGTTAAAAAAATATATAACTTTGCCCACATACTCACGGAATGAGTACATATATTTTTATACAGCATGGCTGGTATTTTATTACGTTTTACGAACTTAATACACTTTATATGTATAATACTTGATCAGCATAATATATTATATAAATGTGTAGATCTTTGCTCACCCTACATGCAGATTCATTCTGCAGGTTAGGTCATGAAATATCTCTGAATATAGTCTAATATTATAATGCAAGGATGGCATCCTTGACTAGACTAATGATATTTTACAGTCTTGTTTTTTTTTTAACGGGACGCGATCGAAAGCTGTGTTTGTATGTTGATACGATGTCACGTCAACACGTGTAAAATCCTGTGTAAAAATCTCGAATAACCCAACGAAATGTAGTAATTTAAAAGATAACGATTCGAACGACACGTCATTTTAGAGTACAATGGAACCTTGCACCTGAAACTAATGTCATTCAAGCATTAAAATGGAAACGCTCCGTTTCCTGCGTCAGAGGTCACGGGTAACCTGGAGCATTAAAATAATCAAACCTATTGAGTCACTGTGGGAATTCGGTTTTAGAGTTTAAATTACGTTTTTGTTAATGTTTTGCTTTTTATTTACGTATTGAATTATGTTTTAATATAATCACAAGCACACATGCCTGATAACAATCATATGTAAATATGCTACATCAAATGTTAGAAAGGCACCTTTGGCTTACTCTACGGACAAGAAATACGTGTTTGCATCTCTTATCCAAATCCCTTATGGGATACCGGGCTAGCCAGAGAGATGGTGCTACTATCTAAACAAATTCTATTTAACAAATCAAATTATTGTACGGTCGCCTACATAAATATTGACGTATTCAATTTTTAATCTAATTTAATTTTCCACTAATGATATGATCCGAAGTGGTATTTAATTGTTTATAGATGTGATCGACGGAAATAGTTTGATTTATTTTTTATGTACTCACAACGTACTATAGACAGGGATAGGAAATTCGGATGCTTCTATACCTATTTTGGGGGCGCTTTTGACATCAAGCGTTAAACATACATGCCTACCGTTCGGCATAAAAGTCCTCGCCTCAAAATACTCCAAATCCCATCCGAATTTCTTATCCCTAACTGGGTGAATATCTGAGCGTTTCAACCGCCTAATTTTGGTGGCATCTTTTTTGCCGGAGTTTCTAAACGTCTCAATGTTATACTTCGTCATTTGTATGAGGTATCGTGCCTCCTTCAAATGATAAAGTAGGACACTGTAACGAATTGAAACTTCGGCAAAAATGATGCCACCAAAATTAGGTTATTGAAACGCTCAGATATTCACCCAACTATAAATTATACGCAGCTTTACTTATGAAACTCGAACTGTTCCAGACAATGCCTTCACCCAGAAGCGTGCAGCAAGGAGCTAACTTTGCCCGCGTACTACGCGCGTTTTCACGACCTGCGCAAAGAGTTTTCGCGCGCGTACGCGCTGCGCGCCGTGCCCCCGCCCGAACCGACGGCGCTGCAGGACATGCTTACTTGTATCCTTTGTAACGCTATTATCAGCCGAATGACGTCAATTGCTGGACATTATGATGATAGAGTCTGAAGAAGCACAGAAAACTGTAGAAGACCCCTTTAAAGCTTAGGTGATTGAAGATGGGAGCTAGGAAGATAAACTTTTTTTGCGAAAAAATTTAATACTATAAGTACTCAATTGTTCTTTGTTGAATAGTTTAAAAAAAATCGACGACAAACAGAAGTAAATGCAGGAGTCCATGGAGCCTAGGGGCTGTGGTTTTATTGTGATTGTTATTAGGGGGGTTAATGACTAACACCTTTATTCATAAACGTCTCTTAACAAGCCACTAAGTATTATTTGGCCTTCTCACTCTTAAAGACATATTGATAAGACCGAAAGGACCAAAACTATATTTAGTGACTTGCTAAGTTAGCAGTCATTTATGAATAAAGGTGCATTTAAACCAAAAGAGCATTCGCTGTTCTAGCGCCCGTTCTACGAAATCAACCAATCACGTTTTGTGTACCGATCGAATTTCGTAGAGTGGGAGGTTAGAAAGGTAGTTGAAAACACCGCATTACAGGGCATTACATCATAAAATTAATATGTATAGTAAATACTTACCTGCTTGGCAGTAGAAAATTGGCAAATGGATGCCCATACAAAAAAAATATATACCGCCTTTTTCTACTGACAAGCGAATTTTCCAGACTGTATAGAGTGTAGACTACAATAATGGGCAAAGTTGAACACATTTCGGGGTCTTCAGACTTTTCTCAAGACTTCAGGCATTTTAATGCTTCAGACTTTGGGGATCTTTCCTCGACTCGACTACGTGGAAGATCCAAATTACTGTCCATATGCAATGACGATTTTCGATATTTTTTTGCCACCAAGCGACGGTACATACGTGTTAGGTCCAAACAGCTGTCAGATTCATAACTTCCGTATTTGTTTTTACGGTTCGTTGGGCCTTACGCCTCAGTGCTGCCAACTCACCGTCCCACAGTGACAGAAAAAGTATCAAAAACCCTTAAAACTACGTACTTAAAACGGCGACGTGGGTAGACTTTTGCTCTGAGGTAGCAGTGGGAACCAAAATGGCTATAAAAAAGTAATCAAATTCTGATGATTTCTTGTTTGTCGATGTATTCCTTATATCACCCCATCAGATTTAGGTATACCCCCGTATACGGGAGATAATTTCTACGCGGCTGAGGTCAAAGACATGGCCAGTATCATTAGGAGAATAATTTCAGACGGTAAGCTTTTAATTTATAATTGCTATTTAATTATTGCTACTGAATGTATCCATAATCACTAGATTTTTCTTTAAGGTAAAACAACAAAACATAAATTAATATGATATCCCATTGTCTTAGTCCGTGAGAGTCAGAACGGCGTGTGTCCCTCGCAAATATATAAAATGAATATGTTACTATTTAATAGCCTGCAAGAAGGCTACAGGCAATGTGCGCTCACAAAGTAAGTACTTATAAATAAAAGTTTATGTGTCTTACAGATTACAAATCGGATTGCTGAAGTTTTAACTGCATATACTAATTGGATACATATGTATTATGTACATTAGGCAATAGTCTTTTAGATTATGGTCAACTTAGGGCCCACCCGCTGTTCTATCTGTCAGGACGGCGGATGTACCTTCAAATTGCAATAACTTTATACGTGAAGAGGTACAATTTTTTTTAAAAGTACAGTTTCAAAGGTACTAAATAATACCATTAAGGTGGTTCGTTTTTCATACTAATATATTTATTCAAATATGGGTAAATGGAGCATAGTTTTACAATGAAATCACTTAAATCGACAATCATTTTTATATTTGTTTGCGGCAAATTATGTTTCTGTAATATAAAGGGTCGAATAATAGCTTAAATTAGTACTTAATTTTAATAAAGATTTGTCAATATGTGGGTGAACGACGACAGTGTCATACACCAATCGTACGTTCGGCGTGTGCGTTGGAAAGCGACGTTGCCAGTTAGCTGAAACTGCTACGTTGCCGCTCTGCCCTAACGCATTTCGCATGTTATTTATTTTTCAACAATATCAAACGCAAGCGTTGCTAATGTTGCCATATAGGCCATATCCCCACGCAAAAGCCGAACGAAAGACCTTTTATTATAGAAATTATACCTATACATACTAGTTACATTTAATGTTTTTATAATAGATGTGCGTACTAAATGATAGTCTCGTGGAACTGAACGTAAAACCTATTTGGCAAGGCAACACTAAATTCAAACGTCACTCTGATTCTAAATCACCGGCAGTACTTTATCGTTTTACCATTTGTTTATACCTACAAATTCGAATTGACGCTAAATTGCCTACGATTGTTTGAAATATCTCATAGCGTGCAGTGATTTACATGAGGATTTATTATACGTTTGTATATTATGTAGCCACAAACGTCCCGGAAAGGCTATAAAAAAACCACCGATACTCGGGCCTGAAAAAAACTTGTAAGCGAAACCTTGGAGAAATGATACTACAAGTATATTACGGACAAATCAAAAGGTAAGTTCTGTAGAGGCTGACTTGCTGGATATCTTTCCTCCCCGTATTCAAACAGTTTTTTTTATTATATATTTCCACTATTATTATAACAAAAATGTTTCGGTGTTTATTGTTTTCGCAACAACTGCTCATCGGATTGGAATAAGGAAACTTGACATGTAGATAAATAGTAATATATATTATATTATAAGAATAATATTTTTTTTTTTACATAAATACCGGAAACGTTAGTTTCCCGAGGGATGATGAGTTCCAGGCCTTGAACTTTTAAAAATATAACCATTTTGTAGATACTCACTGAACCTGTTTTGAACCCAGGTTCCCTCCCTAACTTCGCCGTCAAGTTCACCACCACCTAACTAGACAAAGCTGAAATGTATTTTTTATTCCAGTAATCATCACACACCATTTTAACGATGAGTATTCTGATTTCAGATCCAGGGCCAACTGCAGGTGTCACAATATGTGTAGATGTTTCAGGCTCACTTCCAAGCAACACACACAACGTCAAGCAATCTTCCTATATCCATGTATAAAACCAGAAAATCGTAAAACAGAAATAATAAATAAAAATAATATCATCATCATCATCATCATCATCATATCAGCCGAAAGACGTCCACTGCTGAACATAGGCCTCCCCCAAAGATTGCCACAATGACCGGTCCTGCGCCACCCGCATCCAGCGAAAAATAATATGATATGATGTAAATAAAACACTGAATTTGTAAATTGATCTGTTTTCTTTATCTATGTATTCCGCACGTGATTGGAATGGGAAGGAATCTAATAATTAAAGTGACTAGAAATATCTAATATAATTATATCTACATATGAAAACTGGGTGCGTCACGAAGGCTATAACAACTTTTGATATAATATTAGTCGCAATAACGCTCATTTGATATAATTATTGAATCATATAACAACAAATAATATATTTACAAATGATATAATTATTATTTTATATAATAATCAATTGAAATAATGATATTTCATATAACATACTTTTAGTTTAATTCATATTTCGTATAATTGTCTTATAGTATAACGCTACTTTTCTTAAAACTTGATAATTACCAAGATATTGGCTCCTAAATAAAATTTGGTTTTGATCATAATTACTAACGAATGGGGACTAAATCTGCAGTGAGCGAGCGAAGCGAGCGAACAAAACCTTCCGGGGCAGATCCGACTCGGATAGGTTAGGTTATTTTTTTTTGCAACCCAGAAAAGTTTATTATTGTATATCAAATGAGAATTATACCGTATGAAGGTTATACAAAATAAGTGTTATATTAACTATTCATTATACTAAACAATAATAGATATTTTAATATTATACCAAAAGTTTATTATATGCAATGAACGATTATATACTTCAAAAATATATTTTTTGTTGTTATATCGAATGAAAATATATTAAGTATTTTTATACGGATCATTACACACCCATGAAAACTTATCTGACTGAAGTCCTCGAATAGATTCCGTCCCAATCTGATTGGACACCTATTAGGTTAGGACATCCAGGCCCGTTTTTTAGTATTATAGGCTATTTGAGATTGACCATGCAAAAAATACCGGGACGGGATGCCATAACATCACCTGAAAACGTTTTTGGTGAGTAAATATATAAGGCCACCAAAATTAAACTTAGGTTTGTAGTTCAGGGACCAATACCACAAAACTTTACAAGCATACAAATCTACAAAATTGACAATTATTTGTTTCGGAATTTATCATAAAGTTAGAATCCGCGCTAGCGCTTAATAGAGAAAGGAAGCGTGTGAAAGGGAAGCCACCAGTCATATGACTGTTACACGAGTGCCAAAGAGATAGAAAACAATCCCAAAAGCGTACCCACTTTTGAAGTGACATATCAGCCGTATCAGCCTTCTCGACGGAGACTGTTATTTAAAAGTGATTTTATATTTAATTCTAGTAAGAAGTCAATTTAGACAAATAATTAAACCGATATGGTATCGTGTAGTGTAAAGGATTGCCCTGTTACCCACCGAAGAAATGACGACAAACACTTGTTTCGTAGGTAAATCTGATTTGCCGGTTGATTGTTTTCAAACGATATTTTGTCGATTTAGTAGCAGAAATCGTGAAAGTTATCACTTTCTAGCATTAATTGTTAGTTATCCTATCACTGTGCGCTAATAATTTATCACAACAGTTAATATTACAGGATATTTTGTGTAAAAACATAAATGGTCACGCTACGCTAGAGCTTGACTAAACGTTGAACTACCAATATCGATATTCATTCGATAAACATACCTACCTAATCAGTCTATTACATTACAATGCCGTCATATTCCCAGATTTTGAGTACGAATGTGTATTTAACAAACATGAAGGAATTACTATGTTTTGTGTGATTTTTTTGATACTATACGATTTTTATTATTTCTGTTAAATTTAAGGGATACGCCAGATGCTAAGTTCACACACGTTTGCAATTTGTAACTCGACACCCTCAATTCACATTGTCCTATAAAACTTATAGCAAAAAACGAAGATAAAAAATATCATGTTGTCGATAAAACAGTCAAACATCGATAGATAATTGCTCTGTTGTAATAGGCAACCCTATTCCTGACCACACATAGACAAATTTACGCACACATTTGCGTTTCGTTTTTGGTTATACTTTTAATCGTTGTCGATCATTCTTTGTCATCTTAGTTCTGTGGAATTTATACAATTTTGTAGAATTATACGCTTGTAAAGTTTTGTGGGATAGGCCACAGGTTATTTATTTATTACTGAAAAAAATGTAATTTTAGGTAAAGTATCATTAAAAAAAATAAAATGTCATGTAATGTAAAGTAAAAAATATATTGAAATTACGAGATTTGAACCTTGGTCCTAATGAATGTGCGTCAGACGGTCATCCAACTAGCCTAATCCAAGTTCAATACACGTTCCGAAATAAGCAATCGGTTTCGTAAACGAATAAGGGTTTGAATGTGTGTGTGCATACTGCGCAGCCGCGGCAGCGTTTCGTATTTATTCAAATAAACTTATTTTGTAAATTAAACCTCACCTGAAATTTAGTTGGCCACGTTAGAAACAGCAGTTTATTTGCGGCAAACATATTACTTATTAAAAATATTTCTATTATCATACATAAAATATAAAAATACGTAGAATTCGCGCCACCTATGCACTATAACGCCATCTATTGGCGTTGTAGTGCCTAGCTGACCGTGACATTCCACCTTAAAGTAATTTTTTTTGGTATATTTATTCTATATATTTAAGAGGGTATACCGTTCTGATTCTCACCCAGGTCCTTCCCTTTACCTTTTACAGGCTAGCATATCCTGTGTTTGACAACAAATCGTGGCTATCTCTCTTTTTAATCAATGCAATTAAAAAGGATAGGATGCGTGTTGCTTTCGAACTTGATATATACATATATGGTCGCAGCAACCAAATGAAAAATATACTAGGAAGTGCCTAAAAGAGACAAGAAATATATATTATGAACTCAATATTAGTAAAAATAGTGACACATGGTTTATAGATTTACTTAAAAACGTGTTGTTTACGTTTCAGGTTTCCGGTTAGAGCTGCCGGAGACGGTCGACTTAGTATTAGAAACTGGAATATGGTAAGTTACTAAGTAATAATCTAATCATTATTTGTCAGCCTTCGTAGCCTAGTTGGTACCCTGGTAAGCTGGAGGCTCCAGGTTCGATTCCAGGCCAAAGCATTATTTGCGTATTTTTAAAGATTTCGATTTGTATATGATGTCACAAGATATTTATTTAATGAGACATATTTTTGTTGCAAGCTAACAAACGAGTAGGTAAGTACCGCCATATGGTTCGATTGCAAAAATATATACCTACATACATTGTTAAGAGCTAAAATAAAAACAAAAATCACGGTTGTTTCCATTAGTCATAGAAACTATTATGAGTAAAACTTCGTAACACAAAAATGTTACATAAAATTTTGTTTTCATTTAAGCCCTTTACTAGGTTGTTATTAGGTTTTAGAATTATAACAAACGTGAGACTCAAACATATTCAAATATTTATCACACGGGTTACTCACGTAATTTAAATCGATAATTTTCGGCTTTGGTCGCGGATACTCCATGATGAGGATCCTCTAAATGGATCGAAACATGTCGAGCAATTATGAATGCTCTCTGAATTTGTTATTAATTAGGTACAACCTAAATATTAAATTATGTTTACATTGTTTGCAACTTCTAATTGACAGCGACTTTAAGGTCTTAGCTTCAAGCGTTGACTATGCCTACTGTATATCTCTTAGCAACAATTTACTCTCACGACATTTACAGGCATTTCGAATAAGTTGAATGCGTAACGGTTACTTTCATTTATCATCATACCTAATGTTATAATGTATTAATCGGTTCAATCATTGATTAGATTAACTGACATATCTGGCAAATAAAGCTTAATCCGTACTGCATGGATTGGTGTTTGGTGATAATGATAAGTGTACCCATTGCACCGTTGATATGATAGTATTAAACTTTCAACGTCATTTTTGTACGGATTTCAAAAGTCATCGGAATATTTTAGGGTACAGCAGGCCTACTTACTGTTTTTTTTTATGTACATAAGCGTGTGGAATATGAACGGAAAGGTCTTTTAAAAAGATGTGAAGATTTCTAGTAATCATTTTTCTTGAAGTGAACCGTTTTCGAGATGCCTACTCTCAAAACCGTCAAAACAAAAGTGTCCCTCCTCTAAATATACAGGGATATCGTCTAAATATACTCCTCTAAATTACTACGGGATATAAATTCTAAAAAAACATGGTGGTGATACTGGTCTCCTACATATTATGCACCCATCAACTAACCAGCACCATGCTCGTTTGCGAAGGGGACAGGACCCTGAGATACAGGATGACCTAGTTTAGGTGTCAGAGCCTCACCGCCATCGAGAACCTCAAGTATCCAGTGCAATATACTTTGTATTTTGTAGTGGTCATGTGGTATGTCGACCAAATATGTATTATTTATTACTTACTTATTGTTCTTCAAATAAAATTCATTTTCATTTTCTTAATAAACTCTTTCTAGGATCTTTGGTTTGATTCAAATATCTCTTATAGTTTTTGAGATAACGAAACCCTTACGCACTTGATCGGTTTTTCCGCTGTTATTTAAATAATAGGTACCTAACCTAGTTAAAGTTTTTTATAAGGGACCCTCGGTGTATGACTGAAATTTTGCCTAGACTGTTTTTTAATTTTTAGTACTGATGGGGCCTTTTTTAGGCTCTAGTGCGAGAAGTGTGTCATTTTACGTCAGGTCCAAAACTTCGGAGGGCCATCTGCACTAAAAAACGTCGTACGAGACACGTGCAAAAACGAAATTCGTAACTCGTGTTGATTTAAAACACACCCTCTCGGTCGTGTTTTAAAACATCGCCACTCGTTTGATTTTTGTTTCGAATTTCATGTTTTTCGCACTTGTGTCGTAATGTACTATATTATGAGGTGATTTTTCCTCAGGATCCACACCAGAATTATTTTAAGCTAAACTAGTGATCGTTTCTAGTGCATATAAATCATATAATGAGTCACGTTCTTAGTTACTTACATTTTAGTGGAATTTATGACAAAATGGTTATGATTATGAGTAACTCGCGGTTTAATTTACTCTCAGAGTGTGTACGTTTATAGGTAGATTTAAACTAAAATTAAGGTAAAACGTGTCGTTTTATAGGAAAATGTAGGTCATTAAGACATTACAAATTAAATCAAATCAAATCAAATAATTTATTGCACACATATTACATTTTACATGTATATGGACCCTGCAAGGGCACAGCAATCTTATATATGTAATTATAGGTAATTAATAGACATTGTTTGACAATGCAAAAAATAAATTAATAATGTAAATGGCTAATTAAGTCTACAGTTAAGTATCACCAAAAAACTCTTGCAGTGTGTAGAAAGATCTGTCCATTAGATATTTACTAAGTGCTTTCTTAAACGATACCGAGTTTTGTGAATTTTTGATGGATTGTGGGATCTTACGTTACTACGTTACGATGGACTTAAGTTGAGCTCATGGTTCTGCTACTGGAGTTTTGTTACACAGAACAATCAGTCATAGTTAGTAAGTAGTGTTACCTATACTAACTATACCTACTTTCCTACGTGTGTAGTATGATGTAATGTAACAAATTGACTACGCATATACTTGTCAAGTCTATTTGCAGTCGCAAGTTTTGAAGTCTTTAGTGCTTTTCGAATATGTAGTTAGAACTTTGAAATGGTAGAAACCGTTGTTAAAGTATAGTAAGTACCTTTCGCGCGAAACTTGAAGTGCTTATACTGAAATATGCAATACAGTCATATTATTCGCAAATGCAATCAAGAGATCTTGCAACTTTTACTGTTCTCGAGAACGTCCTTCTTTTTTGTACTTATGAAGAATGGGAAAGAAATATACCTTACATTCCCATAAAGACTGGGGAGCTATCTCAAAAAGGTAGCACACTAAACGCCAGCCTTCGGCACTGGTCTCACCGCGAGCTACTAAGCTATGAAATATCGGCTATAAACAGGAACAAAAGATACGAACTCCCGTGTAAATAAAAGAGACACGGCGATACTCGCTCGGCGGAGATAGCTGATAGCTGGGCTAGTATCACCGTGTTTCTTAGTAGCACGCGGTGAGACCAGTGCCTTCAGCTAAAGGTAAGCCGAATTCCTAATTATACATACGAGGATCTTATTATATTGGTTGTCATCGGTCTATTGGCAGTGGGAATA
Source organism: Thaumatotibia leucotreta (assembly GCA_025490895.1). Classification (NCBI taxonomy): domain Eukaryota; kingdom Metazoa; phylum Arthropoda; class Insecta; order Lepidoptera; family Tortricidae; genus Thaumatotibia; species Thaumatotibia leucotreta. Next base: position 19,665 of record JALPQI010007626.1, on the reverse strand, counting down.
TAATCAAGACGTTAAAAGATCACTATCTAATAGACACCGCATCGTTTACCTAGACTGGCGCATAATTATTTACACACAGAGCCCTAACAGCTAACAGATGTTTAGCTATACGGTAGTTGAACCTCTTGCTCATAGCTTGAGAGTGTCCTGATGGTTCGGGTTCTAGACTGTAGCTCTAGTTAAGGTACATGCAGACCAAAAGAGCATTCCCTGTTCTATCCCCCACTCTACGAAATCAACGAATCACGTTTCGTGTAACGATCGAATTTCGTAGAGTAGGGGGATAGAACAGCGAATGCTCTTTTGGTCTGAATGCACCTTTAGACGTCAGTCCTTATCTGCCCAAATTGTGTTTCCAAACACGAACTCTCCCTTTATTTACATAGTAAATATCCCTGCTTTAACCGTTGTTTTCATATACTCGTAGTCTATTTTTAAATTGTCATCCTTCTTTTTAACTTTTTTGTAGTAAAAATAAGTATCACAAAGTTTTTAGTCTACCAATCTGTGGAGCCCGCCCGATAGAAAGCGGTCACGGTAGTCTATTATAGACTAGTCTATAATAGACGCCTGCAACTGAAGGGGTGTTACATGCGCGTTGCCGAACTTGCCGATCCATTAACAACTTGTAAACTCCTTTTTTGAAGAACCCCATGCTGTAGTCCGTGTAATAATCGACCTAATATCTATGTTTTTTTATTATTTACGTAATGACTATTTAAGTTTATGAAACTGCTCGGTATTACAATGGCACAAGGGCCAATTTATTAATTTTAGTTTTCAATTATATAGGTACTACATATAATATTGTACAGATTTGTAAATAAACATAAAAAAAGTTTATGTAATACCATATTATAGCCAACCCAAATCACTGCAAAGCGCCACACATGCTCAGTCTATTATCCAAGCTCTACGCCTCACAAAGTCACACGTCTCCACTCCGTCCCGACCCGCCGTCGCGTGCGCACGTCTGTGTCTGATAACGTGTTTGTGTGCTTTCGGGACCGATAAGGAGGTGAGTGCCGATAGCTTCTTGATTACATGGAATAATCCCTCGATTCGTGCCTCAACCGTCTTAGCATAGTGATATGTTTCGTATGAAATGTCATGCCTGAATTGCTCTAATCTTTAGGCTGCTGTTGGATGTAGCGATATTAAGGCATATGCCAGAAGCTGGTAGTTGTTCGATAAAACTTTTAAGTTTAACCCTTAATCGGATAATGGGAATATGTTTCCCACCTGTTTTGAATCTTGTGTTTCACTGATAAGGACCAAAACCAATGAAATTTTGGTGTGACTCGTGTTTGATTAAGGGTTAAAGCGATTCGAAGGACGATAAAGTCAAACGTCATACAAGTTACAACATATTTAGTGTTAGTGATAAAATACTGCAAAATAGCAGTTTCTGCAGTCACTACCGAAAAACTGCAACACGACTGTTTTGCAGGAAGTCTGGCATCTGAAGTCTAAGCTAAGTCTAGGCGATAAAGTTGTTACTAGGCCTTCCTAAACTCAAAGCATTTCCTAGTAAAGTTACACGTGAGTAGTGATTCCATTTTGCGGATAGAAATGATATTAAAAAATATATATTTCGTTGTATGTTGTTGTGTAATGTAGGCACTATTAGCAATTTTCAAATGTCTATCTGCAATTAAGTTTTGTCCAATTTTCATGTCAATTCGAATGTCCGTTTTGGAAATATCTACAACCTAAATACATTTACTTTGCGTGGTCCGATACGTACTTGGCCGGTTAAATTATTATTTTTCGACATTCGTCAATTCTGTAAAAATGAGCCCTAAATCTACTTGGTAATTTACTCACTTACCTATCTATCATTTAACCTATTACTTACCTATCCTTTTTTTTAAATATGAATTCACTTTAGCTTACGTATATTCTGTTATGTCAATGATAAGTGACCTATAAGACCTAAGACCAAAGATCAAGTCTTCCAAGACATAGACTTGATATCGGCGGATCGACGTTTATATCAATACTTAACTACCAATACTTATTAATAACGACTTCATTAAGTTATTAGTTTCCTAATGACGTATCTGTTTTTCATCGTGAAGCGTAACAACATATAAGATAAAAACAACTTTGCTTTTAAAGTTTTACGGCAATAACTTTGCTTGGTGGTCCAAATGGTAAAACGTGTGATTTAAAATGGTCATACTTTTCCCATGGGATAAACATGAGAAAAGAGAAAAAGTCTATGTAGCTGTACCATTAACGTTACCGATACTTCCAAAGGCATGGGCCTTTGGAAGTATCGGTAACGTTAGGTTTTACTATCTTATCTTATCTTATTTGCGGGGCCCTTACGGATACACTTCGACCCATTGGGATCTTTTGTGTAATTGCCCCCTGTTTCGCCTACCCCAGGGATTGTTCTATCAACTCAATATGTTTGAGGATGCACCCTAGCGGTAGCGTTTTGACCTCCTTCGGTTCCAGATAGCCGGTTCCGAAGTCTTTCATCCTTTGTCTGGCGAGGGCATGACATTCGCACATCAAGTGTTTCATTGTCTCCTCTTCCTCGCCACACATTCTACAGTCTATGCTGTCAGAAAGACCCATTTTGGCCAAGAGAGTTTTGACCCCAAAGTGTCCCGTAAACACCCCCGTTATGAGTTTGAGTTGTCTTTTGCTATATTTCCAAAGCTTTTTGCTCCAGCCCGAGTCTACTTCGTGCATAAAGAGCTTTGAATGCCTGAGCCCCGTTAGATTGTTCCACTCTTCCTGGTGCTTCCATCTAACTCGCTCTTTCATGGCTGTTTTAATAGTTCCTTGTGAGAGTCCTACAAATGGTTCTGGTCCTACAAAGTTGTTTGTAGAACCCCCTCTTGCAAGCTCATCTGCATTTTCATTGCCAAGGAAGCCCTCGTGCCCTGGGATCCATACCAGTTGCACTTTGTTTCGCCTTCCAAGTTTGTTCAGAGCTTGGATGCCGTTGAATACTAGTCTAGAGTCTACTTTAGGCGCCGTAAGGGCCTTCAGTGCTGCTTGACTGTCGCTTAATATATAGATATTCATACCTTGGGTCTGTCTATCTATAATCTCCTGTGCACAGGCAATAATCGCATAGGTTTCCGCTTGGAATACAGTCGCATAGTTGCCCATACTTACACTACCACGGTAGTCGTTTGCATAAATGCCTGCGCCCGTACCGGATCCAGTCTTGGATCCGTCAGTGTACCAGATAAGGTCGTTCCCATCAGAGATTGGTGGCTGTAGACCCCCCGCCCATTCGGCTCTATTATGAATTTTAGTTTTAAAATTCTTTTGGAAAACAAATTTGGGCAGCATTTTATCACTACCCATACTTGTTAACTTATCCATGTAACTGTCTAGTTCCATGCTTGTATGTTTGGTCTTTGGCATGCTATCACTCCATAGACCCAAGATCTTGAGTCTTTGCAGGGACTTGCGTGCCTCCGACTGTATAACCAGGTGTAGCGGCGGTAGGTCCAACAGTACCTCTAACGCCGCCGTTGGCGTCGTTCTAAACGCGCCTGTGATTGCCATGCACGCTACTCTTTGTAATTTATTCAGAGCATCCTTGCATGTACCCTTTGCAGTTCTTGGCCACCATGCCAGACTACCGTACAGAATGATAGGTCTCACCATCATAGTGTAGATCCACCTCAGTACTTTAGGGTTTAAGCCCCATGTTTTGCCATATGCTGACCTACACATACCAAACACTCTCAGTGCTTTGGTTATGAGGAGGTCTACGTGCTTTTTCCAGTTCAGTTCTCTATCAAGTGTCATACCTAAGTATTTCACTTCGCTGGACATATCTAGTACCCTGCCATAGAGCTTTAGTTGCTTCATGTTAGCGAGGGTCTTTTTCCTGGTAAAGGGTATTACCACAGTTTTCGCCGGATTAATGGAGAGTTGGCGACTATTACACCAGTGTTCCACTAGCTTCAGCGCTCCATTCATGATTTCCGATACAGTGCTTGGGAATTTCCCGGTGACCAGTATCACTAAATCATCCGCGTATCCTACTGTGTACAGAGGACCTTTATTTAGCTCCTCCAGTAGTGAATTCACTACTAGACTCCACAGGGTTGGTGATAGTACACCCCCCTGTGGGCATCCTTTTGTTGCCGTGGCTAATATTTCGTCTCCCATGAGGGAGGATTTTATTAGTCGACTATTCAGCATATTACCGATCCACCTGCACAGAGTCGGTTCTATGCCATGTTCCAAGGCAGCATTATTGATCGCTTGATACGTGGTACGGTCAAATGCGCCTTCCACATCTATGAACACGGCTAGACATATTTCTCTGTTTTCTATAGCCTGTTCCGCTCTAGTAGTCACCAAATGCAGTGCGGTTTCAGTGGACTTGCCTGGTTGATAAGCGCACTGTAGTTGGTGCAGAGGATGCCTTCTTAGTGGTCCATCCCTTATATGTCTGTCTACCAGTTTTTCCATAGTTTTGAGGAAAAATGACGAGAGACTTATCGGCCTATATGATTTAGCTTCGGTGTAATCTGCCTTGCCAGGCTTTGGCAGGTAGGTTACCTTAACCATTCTCCATATACGTGGTACATGGCCGAAGGCTAAACAGGCTCTGTACAACCTGCTCAAGTGCGGTATGATTGTACTTGCACCCTCTTGTAGTAGAAATGCATTCAGACCAAACGAACATTAGCTATTCTAATCCCCACTCTACGAAATTCGTTCGTTACACAAAACGTGATACGTCGAAATTCGTTGAATCGTAGAGTGCGGGATAGAATAGCGAATGTTCGTTTGGTCTGCACCTTGCCGCTACTACGGAACCAGTAGCCGTACTATGAGTTGGGAAGTAAAGGATACGTTAGGTTTTACTAAATACGTAAAGCAGGCCATCGTGCTCGCTCCAATATGTCAATGTGACGCTGCGAGCGCGATATAATGCATCACGTATCGAGTAAAACCTAACGTATCCTTTACTTCCCAACTCATAGTACGGCTACTGGTTCCGTAATAGTGGCAAGGTGCAGACCAAACGAGCATTCGCTATTCTATCCCCCACTCTACGAAATCAACGAATTTCGAAGAATCACGTTTTGTGTAACGAACGAATTTTGTAGAGTGGGGGATAGAATAGCGAATGTTCGTTTAGTCTGAATGCACCTAATTGGTGAGCTCTTTAGATTTCTATGAAAGTGCAGATTTTATTTTCGTAATTTTATTCAACCACTAAGTTGATATATCGTAGAAATTATTATTCAGTAGGATGATCTTTATCACTTTTTGCCAATTTGGATCCCAAAGGAATCCAGTAGTATATTATTATTGTTTTATGCCAAATTGACTTTCGAGTTCCTAGTTTGCTATCGCAGCTTCGCCATTTACGCTACATCGGAAATATGCTCATGTTATTTCACCTTACCATTATTTTGTATTAGCAATAACAAAATATTAGCTGTATCATAGTTATTTGTCACAAAAGTCAAAAGGTCTCTCACGAATCGAGCTATTGATTTCTATTTTAATAATTTGTTAAGGCAGACCTTATCACATCATACGTTAATGTTATTGTTAACGACGCGCAATGTATTTCGAATTAGGGGCCTTATCACTAGCGTTCCTCAGTTTATGACAGTAAACACTTGACGGGAGCGACCGAGTACTTCTTAGTAAAATGAACAGCAGTTCTAGGTATTATAATGTATCATTTAGCGCACAATATAGACAGTACCTTCGCAAATAGGATTGTATTAACAAAATGTTATGAATTCAGTGATTTAAAAATATTTATTGTTTTGATTTTGGGACATCTTTAATTTTTTTATCGTTTCTTTTGTAATTCAATTAATAAATTAACAAAAAAAACATAGTTTCTAACTCTTTTAAACCGCCGTAATTATGGATATGGTATAAACGGTGATCAGCTACGGAACCCTACACTGAGCATGGTCCGAAATGATCTTGGTAGATTTTTTCAGTTTATTTTAAAGTTAATTATTAATTAGCGTAAATAATAGTCATTGTTAATTTTGCGTTAAATACCGCGTGAGCTGTATAAGTATTTTTATACAGGGTGTTACACCATCCACTGAAAACCTTGAACGGGGTGATTTAGTAGGCTATACTGAACAACTTTTACTATTTTGCCAATCAAGAAATCAAAAAAAAAATCTTTTTCATACATTGTGACCGATCGATAAGGACATTTTGTATGAAGAAGCCTTTTTTTGGAGATTTCATGGTTAGCTCCATAGTAAACGTTGTTCAGTATAACCTACCAAATCACCCCGTTTAAGGTTTTCATTGGGTGGTGTAACACACTGTATACCAGAGTTGGACAAAAAGTAAGATTACTCCTTCGGATTACTTTTGTATGTGTACTTTGTAATTTACAGAAGTAATCAAATTACTTTTGCCCAACTCTGATATCTGCCATACTGAGAGATGCTACAAAATACTTTAAATCCACATTACAACGAATTTAAAAGTATTTGACGAATGTTTGATCATGTAACAGTCAAACAGCTACAGTTTGTGCCTCCCATGATTATAAAACTTGCCCCATTTTCGTCCAAATCGTAAAACTATGGCATCGCCTTAATGATTTAGCCAGAATGTAATCCGACGCACGGGCAGCGTGTGAGCACGTTTTGCGTGCCCAAGCGCACCGCGGGCGTAACTGAACACGTTCGGAAACCAACACTTTTTACGTCACAATTGTATTCAAACAACAAGCTAAAATAAACCGTATCCATTCAACCTTTAGGTTTTATTAAACACGATTACTTTGGTATTTAGTACGTTTTAGGTTATGTTATTTTTAATGCTGATTTCAGTATGCTAAAATAGTTTTGCTAAAGTCACCCTTATCCCTTTATATTAAGTAGTATTTGGATTTTGCTGACATGAAAAACGGTCAATATTATTATTGAAACTGTCATTTAGCTTGTTCAATGACAGGCAGGTAAATGTTACGTTGATATTTGAATTGGTTATTTGTTTACGTTTCGTGTATTCAGCAAATCGGTGCAAAACTAAAACCATACAAAAATAACCTTATCAGAGATTATTTAGGTTATTAAAAATCTATAACATAACCTGTAAAGTCAATTCTTTGAGTTCATTTTGTTTTCACTTAAGCGTCTTACTCTACATGACTAGTTGATATTAGTAAGTACCTATCAAATACCTATACATATATTCAGTAAAATCCAATATAATTTGTTGTAATTTGTATTAAAATTGATGTTTTGAATGTTTTCTTTAATATTCCGCTGGCACCAAAAATATGTTAATAATGCTGATCGCTGATTTTAATAATACAACGTAAGCTCAATATAAATAGTCCACTAGAGAATTAATGTATAACTTGAGAAATCCAGATAAACGTTTGAGTGCCAATAACGTATCCTAATTTATGTTTTACAAAACACGTCTGAAGTATCCACTTACAACTAATTTAGCCAAGTTAACCTGTCTCCGAAACAACCCAACAGTTTTTTTATAAACTTCCAATAATGAAAGCACAGCACATGGTGCTAACGCGTAACCATTATGATTCTGTCATATTGTGTTTGAAGTATTTTGTCCCTTTGTTTTTATATTTGACGTCTCGAACTCGGTGTCGCATGATAGGGATCATCCATTAATTACATCACTCTTCAAGGGGGAGGGGGGAGGGGTCCACAAAATGTGACATATCGTCACAGGGGGGAGGGAGGAAATCCATGTTTGTGACTTCACAATCCTCACATACATGAAGGAACATGAAATACAAAACATATTGTTGATTTTCTCTTCGTTTATTTTATACCTAAATCATTTTAAGTAATCCTAATAAAAAGATAGTTTCAAAGTGATGTTGTAATTTTTAGCTTCCTAAACTAAAAATTTAAATGTGACGTCACACTATGGGGGGAGGGTGTAGTTAATTCTGACGGAGTGTGACGTGTCAAAAATCATGAAATTGGTGTGGCGTAATTAATGGATGATCCCATATATGTGTAACAACTTATGAGCAAACACTTTAATGACAAAATTATAAAAGTAACGGCTTATTTTCTGATCAGTAATTTTATATCTACTCTCTTATGGACATATTGATAAGACCGAAAGGGACAAACAATACTTAGTGGTTTGCTAAATTAGGAGACGTCTAAGAATAAGGGAGTTTTTGAATCTATGATTTTAAACGTGTTTTAGTTTAAGGTCAATTATGTAGATAAACACTAGTCAAATTACCTTTTGGACTACGTATACGTAACTTTCTTTTTTTGTGTTTTTTTATGGAACAGCCTAATATTCCTCGTAGTAAAGTTACTTGAAAAAAAAAATAATTCTAAGAAAGTGAGAAGTAATTTTTTTGGTATAACTTGATGTTTGTATTGATAGAGAATTCTCTCGCTTCCCATATATTCTTAATATAGCTGTCATAGCCGTCACGTGCCCGACGAAGTAGACATTCTCGTGGCTCCCAAAGCACTTCGTCACCCACGTTTCACCCAGTACCTCTCGTCGATATAACTCATCCTTGGATCCTAGATCAATCAGTTCATAGAAATGTCGCCTTTCTTTCGCTCTATATACGGGTGTTTTTCCTCTCAAGTGAGTGTAGGATATACGAGGATGATTGAGTAAGGGCTTGTCCATCAATCACGTCATACGATTTTAGCCTATTTTTGACCCCCCAACCTCCATGATGATATTGGGTGATATTTTCAGGACCCCTCTCCCTCTAGCCAATATGACGTGTAATTTATTACCAATTTAAGTAGTGCTTTCATAACACCTCAATTTACGTACTTTATAAGCACCCGTGATGGGAAAAAACTTTTTTGCCAACTACGAGGTAAATGTCCGCGCAGATTTAAAACTCAGTTCAGAGTTTGACATCTGGCTATGTTTAAAGAGTGTTCTTTATGTTTCATATTTTATTTTTACTAGCTATAATGCTGTTCAGCAGGCGTAAAAATTACACAATATTTGTCCGATGACCCCCCTCCCTTAAGGTGATAATTGGTGATTTTTCTTGACCCAAAATACAGTATGACGTGATTAATGGACAAGCCCTAAGTAAGCGAGCTATGTTATGACAGCAGCGGGCAACAAGCGATTGTTCGACCATGTTATGCGTGGAACATTGTTCGCTCACAGGATTGTTCGCATAGCGGTTAACAGTTTTGAAACGACGACATATGTACCGTTCTATCATAATCACTAAATTAAAAATTTAAAAACAACCGGCTTCAACCGATTTCTCCGAGATCCCATCACCAGAACCCGACTTGGTGCCGATAGGGTCATTTCGGTGTATTTTGACGTCGTTTAAAAGAAGAATTATCGAAATCGGTTGACGTAGTATCGAGTTTCGTCCATTTGTCGTGCACATTGTTCATGCAAATTTAAGACTAATATGGTTTTATCATGGATGCCATTGTCAGAATTGGACCAGATTAAAATGGGACCAATCGGTGAGCTCATCGGTTTTCAAATAATAAAAGAATCATCAAAATCGCTTCTTCCAGTCGAAAGTTACCCTTATAGTTTCGCTATGCCCGTCTGTCCGTCCGTCCGTCCGTCCGCAGCATAGCTCAGTGGCCGTTAATACTAGAAATCTTCCCAATCCCTCTCATATATATTATGAGAGGAGGCCTGTGCCCAGCAGTGGGACATTATATAGGCTAAAATACTAAAAATATTAATCATGCCAACAAAGTGGTACTATAAAGTGGTAAATAAAAACTTGAAAACTATGTTTTTTTCGGGTACCTCCCCAACTGGTGATGTGGGGATGATTTTTTTTTATTGGCTGTAATCTTATAGTATGGTATCATTGAATAGGTCTCTTAAAAAGAATAAGGGTCTCAGAATAAAGTTTTATTCTAAAGTCAATATTTTCGGAGATAATCGCTCCAGAACAAAAATAAAATGTAAACCTGTAAGCCGTAAAGCTACTATTAATAGGTATACTCGCATAAGTCAGGGGTGAAATAGCAGATCCAATCCTAGTTATTTTCCTTCGCCCTTCACTTCACCTCGTTATCGAGTAAACATATCGATGTTATCTTTTCATTGAGAAAACCACGCAAACGGAGGAAATATGCGTGTCCAATTAGGCACGGAACAAGTCGGGTTGGCATATACAACGGATTACTAAGACAAGCTGCGACCATAATATAAACATGGATATTTATTGCGAGCTCAAAAATGCCCCCAAAACAATACAGGCATGATGACTGGCAAGTCAAATCAGCATCTTTTTTCGAACTGGCAAAACGATCACCACTATGGAATTTTATAATCATGGCTGTCTAATCTGTCTATGTATATAAGTAGCTATATGTATCTATCTATTATATGTATCGTCCCCTAGTACTCGCATCACAAGCCTTGAGCTTACCATGAGACTAAGTTGATTTGTGTAAGATGTTCCAAGATATTTATTCAATCTTCCCTCGATCAGCATTAAAGAAAGTCTTAAGCCGCGTCAAGTGCACCTGAATTCACCAGATTGTAGTCAAGTGAGTGCCGACAAAACCACGTGTTATCACTCTAATCGAGGCAAGATTATCAACTCGTTACTTGATAAGGTCCCCCGTAACGATTATCCGTTATCTCTCCTATTTATAAAGTTCTTCGTGAGATAGTTGTACAACTTTAGAATAACCTCTAATTAGTAAATGGTATACTTAATCGCTATACAGGAGTCTGCTGGATGCGGGTGGCTCAGGACCGGTCATTGTGGCAATCTTTGGGGGAGGCCTATGTTCAGCAGTGGACGTCTTGCGGCTGATATGATAACGATGATAATGATACTTAATCACGATGGATGTAATGAAAGGTCCCATAGATATCACAAGCAATGTTGAATTAATTTTGTTGACCTATAGTTCCTATAGGTAGGTATCATTGGATGCGGGTGGCGCACGACCGCTCATTGTGGCAATCTTTGGGAGAGGCCATGTTCCGCAGTGGACGTCTCTCGGCTGATATGATGATGATAGTTCCATATACAGTTGTTATCAGATGTGACGGGGCGGCAGGTGCTCAAAAATATCTGAGCAAGCATTCTAACGCCATAACAATAAAGGTGCGTTCAAACTAAAATAGCATTCGCTGTTCTAACCTCCCACTCTACGAAATTCGATCGGTACACAAAACGTGATTGGTTGATTTCGTAGAACGGGCGCTAGAACAGCGAATGCTCTTTTGGTTTAAACGCACCATAAAAGCATGATCAGATATTTGTGAGCACACTGGGGTTTTTGTACAGAACTTCTATTTAATAAATTAAAAAGAACTTAAAAGAGTAGGTCATTTGGCAGTACCTACTCTAAACGTGACGTCACTTTTGAGTATTTCATATAAATTCCATAGTGGTGATCGTTTTGACAGGTCGAAAAAAGATGCTGATTTGACTTGCCAGTCATCATGCCATTCAAGATTTAAGGCAGTTTCCATTCCCAGTTTTTTTCCAAACTATGAAAATGCCTGCATTTGTTTGAATACAACACGCATTGCTATGACAATGATGTAAGAATGCTTGTAATGTCGTTGTTAAGTTGTTTGGCCATTGTCGTAATCTACGGCCAGTTGTAGACATTCAATTGTGTGATGACTTCACGGCCAAGACTACAGTAGTAATACTAGTAATAGTTGTAGTATTAGTACAAGATCGTATTTTCCAGGCAAATCGTTCCCAATACTGATTAAACTCTAAGTCTAAGAAGCCAAAATAATTGTATAAATCCGAAAAGTATCAAGAACTTTTCAGCGTACAGCTAAATAAATATCACTGAACATTCTAACCCAAATCACTTAGATTCAGGGTAAACTCAAATAAGTCTGCGTTAATAACGCCCCGGCAGCTCATGGTACGGCTATAGCATAGCAATAGCAGTCATCTTGTACAGTCAAAGACAAAATAAGATATATACATACAAAAATGTTCAAAAATATGTCCCAGTGCACTCTAATTCTGTGTAATAAGAACGTCGTAACATATTTATGAGCAGATTCTTTCGATACTTATTTTTGCACTTGATTGTTCATATAACTACTATAGTAGTATTAGGATCAGGTATTTAAGCACTGACTAAATGGAGTGCTTTCTAGTTCAATTGTTATAAACAAATCTAAATTATTATGCACCACTTCATGTGATTTATTTTATTATACATATGGTATGGTACTTTAAATTATTTCCGTTTGTAGTGTATTTTTTACTTATAGGTAACTCATAACTTTCTAGCTTCTACTGATAAAGAATTGTGTTTATGTGATAAGAAAATCGGTGCCGAATCATTTATTAAAAAAGTGTGTTGATTTTTAAATCCAATCGATCAATAATCGGTCGTTGTCAACTTATCGATAAGGATAATGACATAAATGTGAAGATAAGGAGTGATGAAATGTAATGTGAGTTGGTAAACGTTTACTGCTAAACGTCTAAAGAAAAACACAGTAAATACTGTAGTGGCTAATCGACTTGGGTTTTGTGCAGTGGTTCCAACAAAAGCGAGTTAGCGATTGATAGCTCGGCTATAAAAAACGAATAAAAGATAATCGCTCTCATAAAGAAAAGAGACTGAGCTAGAAATTATACGAGCTCAGCGAGGAGCTACGAGTACAAATATCGCTGTGTTGTGTCTCTTTTCTTTACATGTGAGCGATCTTTTGTTTGTTGTTATAGCCGAGATATCAATCAAATCAATCGCTTGCTTTTGGTGGGACCAATGGCTTGATCGATTGTGAACATAGGGCACCCACTTTACTTCTGCCTCTGTCTGTACTGTACCACGCATATGTAGGGTTAGCACAAGATTAAATAAAGCGGCATTATTTCGCGGCGACATACTGTCGCAACAATCAACCTAATCGTCATTCTGTTTTCCACCGCTTTGGCAAAGTATAAATAGTACAGTCAAAGACAAAATAAGGTGTACACAAAAATGTTCAAAAATATGTCCCAGTGCACTCTAATTCTGTGTAATAAGAATGTTGTACAGTCACATCTAATAATATGTATACATTTCGTAACGTATATGCCAAAGGCATAAGGATCAAAATCGTATACATATTATTAGAGCCGACCGTAACATAATTATGAGGGGATTCTTCCGACACTTATTTTTGCACTTAACCCTCTGCCACTGACGTGGTCACGTGACGTGAAATTATTGAACCTTGTTGTCAACATCGTAGTGGCGTTATTTCAAAATACAGGTGTCTGATAGACGTAACGTCAGTCGCAGAGGGTTAACTGTACTAAAGTACAGTACGGGCCACAGGTATGCCTATCCCACAAGTCTTTACAAGCGTACAATTTTACAAAATTGTATAAATTTCCATACAACAATATTACCTACAATTTTGTAGAATTATACGCTTGTAAAGATTTGTGGTTTAGGCCACTGGCTTCCCACCGAAAATACGGCCCCCCACTTAGGTGACTGCAAAGTTCCTTTAATAACCAATTATGAAATACGAAAAATAAATATGTTTTGATAATTAACTACGAACGAAGAATTCGGAGACGATTCGAACGGAAAATAAATTCCGCTTCGGTAATCAATTACGAAACGGTGAAAAACAATACTACGTAACAATAATCACGAAAACGGACCAAAGGGCAAAGTTACCCTGGCATGCAATGCACCTCATAAACAAGCATGGCGCGCGCGCTACATGAGATTAGGCTGTGCGAGTATAGTCTATTTCAAATACGAAGGCCCGATGCCACTCGAAACTTTTGTCATTTAATTGGTCCACTACAAATTGGCACGTGTCGTGTACCGATGTATGCAAAAAATATCACGCGACCACTGGAATCGGGCCTTCGTATTTGAAATGGACTCTACCACCGCGTTTGTTTCATACTTTTTATCGCCACAGTCAGGTGTGACGTGGGATAGTGGAAGATTTCCCGCTGTAATTGAGATATATGTGAGATTGAGATATATATTTTGTCGCACGCGACAGCTGTCACTCGCATCGCGTGCTATGTCGCGACACATTCATCGTACAGATAGTATACAGACGTCACGTCAGAAAAAAAGGTCTACAATTTTAGATTCTATTATTTGATCTTTACAGTACAAAAACGATTGACCGATTTCCTAATAATACTTTGTACCTCATCATAGTGACAATGCTATAAGATCTCTATCGTTTTCCGTAAATCTCATATTGATATCTATTCATTGTGACAAGACGCAAAATTGTAGATATAAATCAATTTCGTTGATAGTACATACAACGTAGGATTCCATAGCAACGTTTGATATTGATAGTATTATTTACAAGTATGGATTATTTTTTGTGCACATCATATCTGAGGTTAAATGTCAAGACTACTTTATGCGTCCAATATGCGTCGAAAACCGCGTAATCTCCCGTACCCAGTGGAACAATTTTAGGTATAAATAAATGATTTTGCAAATATAGCTATAAAATAAATCTTCAATATACGCTATCTCTTCTTCAGTGGTCTATAAAGTAACACAAACGCATAAAATGAATGGACTTTAAGCGTTTTTGTAAAACTGGTCGCTTACCAGAAGGACCGAATTGGCTTGTACCTTTATACGAATTACATATCTAAGCGCCCTTATGACAAGCAAAAAAGTGGGACGTTATTCAAACGCTCACATTAGGACGGTTCCAAAAATATATGTTTATGTACATACTAATGAAATTATGCCAGTTTATTAAGTAATCAAAACTACAATTTATGTACATAGATTAAATGTAACTAATCTACTTAACCTAACCTATATCTAAGATTGGCCCTTGTGGCATTGTACCGAGGATGCTGGCGGCATTTCCTCGCTGTATCGCAATACTGATGCGTTGTGCGAGGAAGTCGCCAGCTCTTCGGTCTTTAGTTACATACTTAGTATGGAAATGTGAGATTACTGAGATTTATCATAAGCGCTAGCTACCCGTAAAACTGGTCCCAAAACAGGATGCTTAGCCAATTTCCCAATCGCTAACGCTTTGTAGCGTATCGTAGTTTTCCCTCTCTGTCACTCTTTCATATTAGTGCGACAAAGATAGTTAGCTGCCTTTCGTTTACGATTGACGATTAAGCGTTAAAGCGATTGGCAACTTGTCTAAACACCCAGGTGCCCCGTTAATAATTCCAACATTGACAAAATAAGGGCCACCCACAGATGTCATATATACCATAGATCAAGCAAACGTATCTACTTAGCGTGTCAAATGAACTCAGTAAAATTTACTGAGTTGTCCGTCTTTAATCGCAGCTTCCAGCTTTCGGGCGTCAAATTTTGTAAGTTGAAGAGAACAAAAACATTAATAATGCCTCCTTAAGTAATATTAATTGCAACAACACAAAAAAATATGAATACTCAAGGGCCTGAGACATATTTAAAATCATAGGCAAGTAACAACTTCAGTACAAAATCTGACACGCTCGGGCCGCCATACAAATGAATGTACTTGTTTCTTCTATCCAAATCTAATTCTGTGGGGCCACCATATGACTATACGAGTAACTTTTATTAATTAGAAATGTTTTTGTTACAGTTCAAAAGACGATGAGATCGACGGTAACTGTATAGTGCGCGCTCGGGGTCTGCCCTGGCAGTCGTCAGACCAGGACATTGCTAAGTTCTTCCGAGGTCTCAATGTGGCCAAGTGAGTACTTACACTAACCTACTTAGCAATGTAAAAGTTGAAGAACATTCCGAGGCTTGCTTGGTGAAACCCGATAAGTCGAGATAACTATTCATTGAAATGACAACCTCACGTAAGTGTCATATAGTTCGTATTTCAAAAACTGGTTTTCACGACTTATCAGGTTTCACCAGGCAACCCTCGATTCTCAAAATTAAAAAAAATCAGTCCACTATATTGATTTAAACTTTCACGATTATCACTCAAAATGACGTTACATCCGTGGTCGCAGGCAGACACTACCTTTGCCTGCGACCACGGGTGTAACGTCGTGCCCGAAACGTCAGGATATAATTAGACGTAAGTTTACGCGATTATATAAAATATGAAATCAGTCCACTGCTAGACGTAGGCCTCTCCCTCTCCTATTAACTATGCGTATAGACGCATTAGGAGGTAAATGCCCATAATCGCCACGGCGAGCAAGTGAATTGGCAAATCAGTAATTGGTCCACTATGATGACGCTGCTGCCCGTCATCGATTTTCTAACAAAGAATAGTCGCTATCCCAACTCTTTCCGCGGGTCTCGCAAGAGTAGACTAAGGGATTGAAGTGTCACTTGATAACTCTTCAATCCCTTAGTTTACTCTTGCGACACCCGCGGGAAGAGTTGGGATAGTGACAATAGTTATTTATTATACAAGAAGGCAAAGTTCTTGTTTAGCTGTCGTGCCAATATTGAGACCCGAGCTAGCGAAAGATTCCAAAACTGGAATCATGAACATTGCGAAGGTCTCAAGGCCACATGACAAGGTGAACATTGCGAGAGTTAAACAAACTTTGCCGCCAAGTGTATAATACAACTTTTTTCCCCTCACTATCGCGAGGAAATATGATTAACTTAACTTAAAAAAAAACATTTAAAACTTAATGTCGAAACGTATCGTAGAATTCGTAGAGTAGAGTTACTCCTGGTACTTAAATATCAATCAAAGTCACCAATGAGAATTGACCAATTTAACATGTGAGCTCCAATTGCGCATGTTTACTACGGTCATACAGATCCACTTATACTAGGCTTTAGTGGGCCATAGGAATTAGAGATTACTTTGCCTCACAAGTGAATAAGATGCGTTTTTACTCGCTCGTATTAAAGGATAAAAGAGCGCTTTACTAGCTAGTGAGGGGAAAATGTATTCTGCCGTCACCACACGATCTTTGAACGAGCCCTATCTAAAAGCGGACATTCTCTCTCTCTCTTCCTGGCTATGTATCCCACATGGTGGTGGGGTCAGCCTTCTTTATTTTTCTCCTCCACTTCGCTCTATCCTTGACATCGTTTTCGGAAACATTGCATTTAGCCATATCTGCCAGCAACACATTTGTCCAGGTAGTCTTAGGCCTCCCTCTTGACCGTTTTCCGGGGACAGACAAAAGCAATTGGTTGCCAACATAATCGGGTGGTCTTCTCTTGACATCTAAAAGTGGACATTGACTAAAGGAATAATTCTGTTCGCAGGGGTGGCGTAGCTCTCTGCCTGTCCCCGCAGGGCCGCCGCAACGGCGAGGCGCTGGTTCGCTTCGTGTCACAGGAACACAGAGACATGGCGCTCAAACGGCACAAACACCATATAGGCCCGCGGTACATCGAGGTGAGTTTGAATCCAATGAGGGTTTTCGATATTTTTCTGCCATTTAGCGCCGCTACATAGGCATGAGCTCCAAACAGCTGTCAGATTCATTATGATTCATACTGTTCATTGGTACTGAACAGAAAATATCGAAATTCTATTGTATTTGGAAGTTTATTGATATTGTAATGGATTATAAACGGTCGCTAAATTAAATATTAGGCTTTAAAACAGGGGCGCAAAGTTTTTATTAGTATTAAAGAAAATTAATAGAACTTTGGGAATTGACTTGGAACCGTTTTTTTTATTTATTCGACGCTGCGTTCGTCAACGAGCTCGTTGACGAACGCAGCGTCGAATGTGTGAATAAGAGAATAACATAGCTGGCGGCGCTACATAGGCATGAGCTTCAAACAGCTGTCAGATTCATTATGATTCATGCTATTCATTGGTACTGAACATAAAATATCGGAATTCTATTGTATTTGGAAGTTTATTGATATTTTAATGGATTAAGATTAAAAAAGGTCACTAAATTAAATATTAGGCTTAAAAACAGGGACGCAAAGTCATTATTAGTATCTTTTAAAGAAAATGAATAGAACTTTATTCATTTCATGGGAATTGACTTGGAACTGTTTTTTTATTTATATCAGAAAAGAATATTCCTAAAGTAATGATTTTAAGCATAAATAAACCAACAAGTTTAAAGAAAATTCAATTCACGTATTTATTTTGACAGTTCGTTGGACCTTAGGCCACAGTGCTGCCATATCACCGACCCATAATGACGGAAAAATGATCAAAACCCTCATTGTAATACTGTAGTGACACTGAACTCGCCTACCACCGCGCAATTCTAAATCCGCAAATTTCGAGGATTTAATTGCCTCCGTCACTCCAAAGAAGGCCTCATTAGAGTGACAGAGTACAAAATCCTCCAAATTTGGTCTGAAAACCCGTCGTTTTCGGGCTCATGAAATTTATTTATGTAGGTAGATTGTGAAAGAAACTACATACTTACAATCGTGAATATATTTTTTCCCAGAATAGTACATTACGACACAAGTGCGAAAAACATGAAATTCGAAACGAGTGGCGATGTTCGTTTTTGCACGTGTCTCGTACGACGTTTTTTAGTACAGATGGCCCTCCGAAGTTTTAGACTTGACGTAAAATGACCCACTTCTCGCACTAGAGTCTAAAAAGTACACTATCTGTACTAAAATCTTTTTTTTAAATGTCAACATCGTGTGCAGGTGTACCGAGCGAGTGGCGAAGACTTCCTATCGGTGGCCGGCGGCGCGACGTGCGAGGCGGCTGCCTTCCTGTCGCGCGGCGCGCAGGTCATCGTGCGCATGCGCGGCCTGCCCTACGACGCCACTCCCGCGCAAGTTGTGAGTACCTCCTTATTGCTTCTGTGCGCCTGGTACTTTTTACCGTTATGATGGGCAGCAGCGGACTCACTGCGATCGCCAATCCGCTTACCCAGCGTAGCCATTATGGGCATTTACCTCCTAATGCCACCAGCATTTACCTGCTGATACGCGTAGTTAATGGGAGAGGCCTTTGTCTATCGTGCGCATGCGCGGACTGCCCTACGACGCCACTCCCGCGCAAGTCGTGAGTGCCTCCTTATTGCTTCTGTGCTCCTGGTACTTTTTACCGTCATTGCCGTTATGATGGGCAGCAGCGGACTCACTGCGATCGCCAATCCGCTTGCCCGGCGTAGCGATTATGGGCAATTATTATTTATCTATCATCATCATCATCATCATCATTTCAGCCATTTATCGCCCACTGCTGAGCATAGGCCTCTCTTCTAGTACGCCACTCATCTCGGTCCTGAGTCAGTCTAACCCAGAAGTGTCCCGCAATCTTACGAATGTCGTCGACCCAACGAGCCAACGGACGCCCAGGAGCTCTTTCATCCGAAATAGGCCACCAATCCGTCAGAACTTTAGTCCACCTGCCATCACTCTGCCTAGCAACATGTCCTGCCCAGTTCCATTTGAGTTAATGGGAGAGGCCAGACATATCCAGGGTGGACAGATCCAGCAGGGGACTGATATAGGCTGATGATGTGTGGTGTTCAAAAATCATGTGATCGATTTGGGTGCGGGAGTTAGCAAAATATCACCAATGATCACTATGGTTCCGAAAAGACGCTCATCAAATATCACCAAGGCAAGAGGGGGTTACAAATCGGCCAAATATGATCATGATCACATGTACCGAGCCAGTGGCGAAGACTTCCAATCCATAGCGCGGCGCGCAGGACATCGTGCGCATGCGCGGCCTGCCCTACGAGTCCTACGACGCCACTCCCGCGCAAGTCGTGAGTATAGCTAACAACTACTTATTGCTTCTATGCTGCTGCAGGCCTAGTCAAGATGCCATTTTGCAAACGTATAC
>JALPQI010007625.1:0-43633 GCA_025490895.1 Thaumatotibia leucotreta | reverse complement strand
TAGTCCATACATCCGATCGATCAGAGTGTTTTCTGGTTTTGGTAGTTTATTGAAATTTATTGAGTTCTAGGAACGTACTAGAGAAAGCTACGTAAATTATTACCGATTTCGGGAACCGGGCTTTGATTGAAAACAGGAATATACTCGTAGTACCAATTAGTTACCACAACAGTTAGGTCGATTGTTAGGTAAAGCGAATTTTTTGTAAAATGTTTGGAGATAACTCAAATACAGGGTGCTCGCGAGCATTCCAAAAGATTTTAACTATGCATTCTAGACATCAAATTAAACAAAAAATATTATGAGATCTAATGTCAAAAAACACCAAAAAAAAAATTCTTTCTCTTTTTTTTTTACTTTTTGAATACTTCCAGTACTTTTTATCATAACAACAATGGGGAAACTAAAGGGGCTACGATACCCTAAAGAAATAGCCAACGCAACCAATAATATCTCTAGATTTCTGCTGGATTAAGCCTTTTGTAAATCAGCGGACGTCCTCAAATCAGTCAGTTTCGTCGTCAGTAAAATCGGATACTATTTAACCATTGTTTATTGGCGAGATGGGATGCTCGTGTCTATGCATGATATAATTATACAAAAAAAACTTACGTTATTACTTATTACGATTAATCAGTGCTTTCTTAACTGTATTTTTTGCTGTGTTAGGATTTTTTTCTAGCGATTCTACTACCTGTTTGGGTAAGCTGTTCAGGGCACTAGGCAGGTATGACGACCAGCATCTTTTCCCGTATTCATTGATACTTTTAGGTATTTTAAAGTATTGTTCATTCCTTAGGGTCTGCAGGTGGGATACGAGTACCTACGTAGCCCACACAGCCTTGAGGAGTAGTGTTAGTTACAAGACCGAGTAAGAAATATCGAGTCGGCGCACCACAGTGTTCTGTGAAAGTAAGTGGGAAACGTCATTACCAAACTCAAATGGAGTTGGGCAGGAACAAATAAACAGCGGCCGCCTCCAGATAAAAGAATCGCTTCGCATCCATTAGCTCAATGGGCAGACGACGTAAGACTAAGGGCCGGGATAAGTGACGTTTTCAAAAATGAGGTGCTAATGCTAAGTGGGCCCCAGGAAACCAAAATTGACTAAAGGTGATTATAATTTTCGTGTTCGAAATAATAAATTTGACAATGACAAATGTTTACTTTAAAAAAAGTATATATCTCAATAGTAAATTCCTATTCACCCGTCCACCATCCCTCTTCTTCCCATGCCTAATATCCCAACTGCCCTAAACCTAAACAAATAAATAGGTACTTCTAACAAATTGCCCTTACCTAGCCAGTTTTAAAATCCTTAGATTAACCCTAGTAAGCGTTCCAAAACATCCCATTTAACACAACGCGCCTTAACAACGATTTGTAAATGTACACCTTAATATATGAATGGGTCACTGGATTTCAAAATATTCTAGAAAATTTCTTCTTAAATACCAAAAGTAATCATTATATTTTCGACCTTATAAAGTGTCACTAAGTTATGATTTTGCATGGAGTATGAAGGACAAACGCCGATGCTCTTTTAAGGGGCAGTTGGATGAGTGCCAGAGACTAAAATCTGAAACTAAGCCGTGAAATTTTAGGCTAAGTTACACTAAGCACAAAATCACTCTGTTCATAATTTGTTGTAGTGAGCTGTCCTTCCACTCTAAAACATTAACTGGATTTGTGAAGCTGATAGCTTTTGTTATTGAATTTGGATCAAAATAACTGCGTGGGATATATTATTGACAGTTGTGATTCAATTTTATAAATAGATAAATAAAATGGGAGCTTTTGAAAAAAAAACCAGTTCATACTGTTTGTTATAATAGCTGTTCTTACAATAAAAAATGTGAAGGTGTTGTAGACCATTCTCATTATACAAACATGTTATGTTTAAAAACTTGATATTTTTTTATATCACGGATGCTAAAGTGTTGCATTTTGACTTATTGTTACTTTCAGTTGTGTTTAAGTAATTTCAATTTTTAAGGTTTTTAGATCTACGGGTCGGTATCATTGAAATAAAGTGGTATTATGGTAAAGTATTTGTCTATACCTAATACGGCAGATCTGGTAACAAATGAAGCTACATTAACTTACGTTTCCTTAAGATACCATCACTAAGACCTATGCCTAACTTAATCCATTGTTAATTGTAACCTAGTCCACAAAATAAATCTATGCCTATGTGACACTGCCATTGTTGTCTCCGTAAACGTTTACACATCTGGCTTTCACGCGTCGGTCTACTGCATTTGTTGATTTTACTGCTTGCAAATTATGTATTCAAAAGAAAAATAAATGATATGTGACTAACTACGGGTCACACACATACTTTAAGAAATTTAATAAGCCCCTCATCTTGATCATAGCCTACTGCAGAGGTTTAATTTGAATAAGTCGACTTACACAGAATAGTATTCGAAATAAAAATTAACTTTTGACAGTTATAGATTAATCATTATTAATATATGATATTATGGGTAAGTCTCACCATTTTTCCGGCAGTCTTAACGTCATAAACATACCTGGGATAACTGGGGGCAAGTTATAGGGATTTGATATCGATTAAAAAGATGTTGATATAATTATAATAAAAGATGTGCTTGTTGAACATTCTCGATTACAGTACAGAGGTTCGATGTCATATCTGATATCGGGCCTCTTGTATGCAGATGTCATTTTAATCAAAATGACAATTTAAATATTGATATTTTAATATTAATTGTATATTTAGAAAAATATTTTAAAATAAACGCGGAACTACACGTTTAAATCTATTTTTTATTTTAATTGAAGAGTAAGTACCTAATATTAATTTATGCCGAATAACATTTTTATGTTGTCATTCACAGTAATATCGATATATTTTTAGTCGATAAAATATTTTGCTACATCACTTTCGTATAAATGCCCCGAGTTATCCCAGGTATGGTCATAAACATCTTAACGTCATGTATACAGTGTGTTAACATGATGCAGGCTTTTATTTGAACCGAGGATTGAGATGCAGATTCTTAGCCAAACCATGTGCATTATTTGTTTAAAAATCCTAATTTTTAAAAGTAATTAACTTTCTAAGAAAAGTTAATTGAGAAGCAATGTACTTCAAAATAAATCGTTAATTGGCACTTGACAATGACAGATCGCAGCCACTCGCAACGTTTGACAACTAAGCAGTACACGCGTTGCATTGATCGTTCGAACGAAATAAAAATAATTGTACAGTTAATTTAAATATTTGTCAACTCTTAATACTTGAAAACGATTGCCAGTAATGCGTATTATTACCCATTTTCGTAAAAGCCTGGGTCATGGTAACACACTGTATATTTAAAGCTCATTTCTAAACTGTCAAATGTTTATTCTTAGAAATCGACAACTATACGTTATGAGGTATAAGTTCACTGTAACAAGGAATAGTACATTACGATACAAGATCGAAAAAAATTAAAGTACGACCGAAGGGAGTGCTTTAAATCGACACGAGTTGCGAATTTCGTTTTGGCACGTGTATCGTACGACGTTTTTCAGTAGGTACATATGGCTTCTCGCACAAACGCGTGAAGAAACCGCCAGCTGCACTGAAAATACTATTTTTAGTACAGATGGTGACTTTTTTAGGCTCTAGTGCGAGAAGTGGTTCATTTTACGTCTGGTCCAAAACTTCGGAGGGCCATCTGTACTAAAAAACGCCGTACGAGACACGTGCAAAAAGGAAATTCGTAATTCGTGTCGATTTAAAACATCGTCACTCGTTTCGAATTTTCTGTTTTTCGCACTTGTGTCGTAATGTACTATACATATTGTTCACACTGCTCAAAAATCTTTGTTGTTCAAATTCAAGTTTATCCTTCGTAATTCTGACATCACAAGAGTGCCTATATCAAATTGTAAAAAGTTTCTACTTGAAACATCCAAATGACAAGGACATCTAAGTTTGAAATTCACTAACTCTATTTATCCCGAAACCAAACTTAGTTTCTCAAAACTACTTAAATAAGTTAGATTGGCAGAATCAATTCACGACCTATCTATCGCTGTTAGTGGAAACTTGAATATTTGATTGCATTGTTTGAGAGTTGACTTTACTTACCTACCTAATTGTATGAATGGCAAGGGGCAGTACATGTATTTGCTTCTGGATATCGTATTTTGAGGCTAGTGCGTAAAATTTGTCATTTTTGTACGAGTTCCGGGATGTTTTTCATGAGCCGTTAGGCATTTGGAAGATATGGGATGGGTACAAAGTGACGCTTACTTACGTATAATTGTTTTTTTTATTACGTTTGCGAAAAAGACAACCAATTACTTAGTGGTCGACACATGTCACGAGTTTTACTCTAATAGCTAAAGTTTCCTAACATTAATACGAAATGTAACATTGCACTAACACATTTAAAATGCATTCTGGCGATATCAAAGTCAATACATTCAATAATCAGTGTTCAAAATAACTTCTTTATTTCAAAAATACCTATTACAAAATTATATAACATTTTAATATGAGTATAAAACACCTACCAAACACAAAATTAGGTACTCAGTAGGTATTGGGTATACTCTAATGGTAATCTCATTGAACTTATACGATGAAAAGCATTTTAAACAAAATATATTTTGATGCTCAATAGATATAATCATGTCAGTATTTTTATAAGTTCTCGTCATTTTCTGCAAATAAGATTGAAATATTTAGCGCTCACGTAATTTAAGGCGATAATTGCTCGACATGTTTCGATCCATTTAGAGGATTCTCATCATGGAGTACCCGCGACCATGAAAGCCCGACGTGTACTGCTTTCTTGGTCTTTACGTGAGTATACCGTTTTCTAAATATTTAAATATGTTAGGTATGACAAAATAACAAATAAGTTTATTTTTATGAAAAGTTTTGATTTGTGTTTTTTTAGTAGTAGGTAAAACTACTAGAAACTGGTCAAAGGAGTTTATGTACCTATATCATGTAAGTATATTAAAACAGGTAACAAATCTATATTAAATATAATAAACAGGTTTCAAATTAATAAACTCATGAGAGTGAATAAAAAAAAAGCGAAAACTACAAAATTTTGTTCATGAAAATGAACGTGGGATAAGCTAGAGTTTGGTAGAGAATGGTTGAACAATAATACTGGTAAGTAATGGCCTAAATACGGTTTTATTGTGAGAAATTTCCGATTAAACTGTCTCCTTAGTAAACTCCGTGTACCTAATTTGGTTTTTCTATATAATTAACAATACTAAACCACTCAAACCAGCATCTAAACACTTCAAAGTAACCTCTATGTGCCGTTTGATGAACGAGTTCGTAAATGTAATAATTCCTTAATTTAATGTACGCCAATCACGGCGACTCTTAGGAAATCAAATTAATAATTATTATTGTGTTATTTGTTATGAACTTTGAAAGGGTAGGTACCTTTTACGAAACTTGATCAGCGAAATAGAATAATAAGATAATATTGCAAAGAAATGGTGTCGCAAATATACAGATATTTGCGACACCATTTATTAAAAGCATAATCAGAGCCTATTTGGCCTTGCTATTTCTGGTTCCTTGCCCAAATGGTACCCTATTATTACAAAATCACTGTCTGACTGTCCTTCACCAAGTTGGAGTGCAAGTTTACCTTATGTGATCGTGATATCTAGTTAGTTTATTTTTCATACATGATGTAAAAAAGATTACGAGTATTACCAACCGAAGATAAATCACAAAAAAAATACTCTATCAAATTATTTCTGATAACTAGTGATCGGACAAATGTGCGTCATTGTTCGCAATAACATGGACATGGCACCAAAGATTGACTGAATAATTAAACGAATAATTTCTTGAAATTTGATTTCGAAGCTTTGAGGGGTCTACCAAGGTTTTCATAGTTACCGGTGTCAAAAAGGTAATTTTCTGAAAATGATTAAATAAATAATTATTCAATCAACTTTGGAGTCATATCCATATTATTGCGAACAATGACGCACAGTGTCCGATCTCTGCTGATAACGTGCTGACGCGTGTCAATATGATTCAAATGACGAGTAAACATTTCTTATTTCCAAACGTATGCTACGTATGTATAGGTACGTTGGACAGCCTCCGTAGCCTAGTTGGTAGCGACCCTGCTTACGAAGCTGGAGGTTCCGGGTTCGAATCCCGGCGAGGGCATTATTTTTGTATTTATTTATTACAAATATTTGTTCCTTGGTCATGGCTGTCTATGTATTTAAGTATCTATATGTCGCAGCTTTAATAATAAACCGTCATAACTCAAAATTGTCAAAAATTGAGTTAATGTAATGTATTTTCCATAGCTTTACCCGGTCTCTTTCTCAGACCCGTCAAAATAGCGTTAATGAGAGAGATGGCATGAGTTGCTACGTTCAAATCACGCGATTCAAGTTGTGCTAAAGAGGCTAACTTCAATTATGATCCGATACATGAATAGAAAGGATGCTCATGATGAGAGACATTTCGATATATCGCCTTACTGTATAAAAAATTAGTAAAAATTATTTTAGAGTTTGTATTAAAAAAAGGTAAATTCGAAGTTAACGCGTTTTATGACAAAATATTTATTGGAACTAAATGGTTCATTTCAGATTATATCGTTTTAACAGTAACAACCGTCGATTTTTTTGATTTATGCCATTATATTAATCATATTTAAAAAAATATTTTATCATAAAACGGCATATTTCGGCAAGGGTTTTTTGTAAGCTGAATTTATTATATTTATCACACTGACTTCGTTTTAGTTTGAACGTAATATCCTAGTAGACACTATGAACAACGCAATTAATATAATACTTTAACACATTAACACAGTGTAGTAACAAATACAATAGATTGACCAATTTCTCAAACTTTAAACTCGATTTCCCAAAATTCACGTTTGTTGAGTTATGACGGTTTATTTTTAAAGCTGCGATATATTTATCTATTATATTATATCGTCGCCTGGTACCCACAACACAAGCCTTAATTGAGCTTACCGTGGGACTAGGTTGATTTGTGTAAGATGTCCCAAGATATATGTATGTATGTATGTATGAAATACCCATCCAAGAATCACAGGTAGGAATGATTACACTAAGTAGTACGTAGGTATTTTAGGTATAGTGTAATTTACTAAGCTTTCCAACGCCAATGATATATGTATCGACACCACGATGATATGGGTCAACGCCGTACATACATAAACTAATACAAATTAATACAATACATAATAATTTGATGTATAATGTTATGTAAATTTTTCCGTGGAAAGATGTTTGCGAAGCATTCTTTTAAATACAAATTTGCTTGGAGGTTTTCCTATACAAGAGAGAGGAAGCAAATTCCAAAGACATGATATATATTATACCCGTATTTTTTTGAGTTCCATTAAATTTAACAGGCTGATTGGTAAGTTAATTGGAGGTACCTGGTATATGTATACCTACAGCTTTTAGTCGAACTAGAAAAAAACATTTTTTTTGTTTTCATACATACTCGTAATAAATGAAATAGGTAGTAAGTGTAAGAGAACTTTAAGAATAACACAAAAGTTAATTTCAGGTGACTGACGGCACATGTCAAAATAAGTAGTAGCATTGGGATGTAATAAAGGTTGCAATATGTATGCTTCTCTTTAAATTAACAGAAATCAATGAAAACACGGTGTATAGGGATATATACTACAAAAATAGTTATTCTCTTCTATGATTTTAAACCTCACACCGTGCACCGCTTACCCGGAACCACAGAGCTTTGGTCAACCGATATTGCCCGCGATCTCCACATTCTACAATTTCCATGTAATCACGTTCGATAGCTCCAACTTTACTCTTCGTCAATTTCATATCCGTTGGAGCCCATATTAACTGGTTCGATGCTTGTCGATATCCGGATTATCCTTATTTGGGGGATGACACTAACAAGGGTACCGTTTTCTGCCCTGTCGCCGACGATTTTGGGGGTTAATTTTTAATGGCCTCTTATATCTTTGACGGGCGAATTCCGAAGCGTACCCTTTAAGGTTACGAATACAGATAGATCACCGTATAGTGTAGAAAATACGCTTATTCTTGTTTAGTACCTTGTGTTGCTGATACACATTTTACATATGCGTAGCGAGAAATTTACAATTCACGGGCAAATTACAAGGGCTCAGAGTATTAAGTAGAACAG
The DNA here is from genome assembly GCA_025490895.1 of Thaumatotibia leucotreta. Taxonomy (NCBI): domain Eukaryota; kingdom Metazoa; phylum Arthropoda; class Insecta; order Lepidoptera; family Tortricidae; genus Thaumatotibia; species Thaumatotibia leucotreta. Next base: position 35,454 of record JALPQI010007625.1, on the reverse strand, counting down.
TTATCCTACATTCATACGAAATGGTTAAATATTACATTCAAATGTTTATTAGCGTATACTTATGCTCACCATGCTTTTATCAAATTAAACTACCTACAATTAAGGAAATACCTACGAGTCATAGTAATAAAATGGCACAAAAAGTTTTTAAAAATACTTCCAATAAAACTATGAAGCCGAACGAGGCGAGTCACACGTCAATTTTGTTAAAATCTGTTTGAAGTCATCTTTTACCCGGTAACATTGACATTAGTTTTATGTTTTTTTACCAGTTAAATGCCAACATATCTGCTCTGTTGTCAAACGAATGACAAAGTACAAGTGCAAAAGTGACTCATAGCACAATAAACGATTAACGCTTGACCACTATAAGCCACCTTTGATTGTTTATTTAACCCTCTCATGCATAACACAGGAAAAAAATATATCGACGAATATCACCTAAAAAAAACCGGCAGTGAGTCGTGTGACTTTAAATACGAAGACTGAAGTGTTACCGGCCTAAAACTTCACAAGTTCACGTCGAAAGATCATGCAATCGTTACTACTTTAAATAACGTTACTTCTTTAGATTCGCTTAGTGCTGATAACTCAACTTCTTGAGATTGAACCAAATACTCGTTAACCTATGTTTAATTACTGTCTGATTATATAATAAGGAACGTTTATCACAATATTACGGCAATTATTGAATCTCCGTATTGATCAGTTATCAGCAAATTATTAAGACAATACCGGCACTCCCATAAACCATTCACATTAGAAAGAGACCCCTTTATGGGTCCGATGCATGCAAGAGAGGGATTTACCGTGCATAAGGAATTAAGTTTTTTGACAAATCACGAATACCTAATTATGAGAATCGTACTTTTGATCAAAAATCCAGATAACTTTCTTAGGTACTTAAATTAGTCATCTTGTAAAAAATGGCATACGTTTTATCTTTGGCCTGCGCAAATACGGCAACGTTTTTTTATTTCCACCGTCAGCTTAATTGGCTCTCCATTCGTCATCTTAGGTCACTTTGTTTATTATGTGCCGTGTTTTATATCTTGTAGTTAAGAGCCTGCGTATTTAAACCCTAAGTTTGTCGCCCCCTATCCTGCAGTGTTATTCTCTAAGGAAACCGCCTTGCTGTCAGCGCTGCGTCAGTGCTGCGGCAGCGTCGAGCCTAAAAATGGTATTCACTAATGTACTTTAAACGACACTAGTGCTCGGCGACGAATGCGGCGTGAGCTGGAACTACACTGCGTCGAGAGTTTGACGTTTAATGTATGAAATTCGTATTCTCTAACGAAAAACAGCGACGAACTCGACCACAACTTCGCTCACAGCCTCGATTCCTAATGTCAAATAAAAGAGCTAGGATTTTAGACAAGGCTGTCTCGATGTCGAGCTCGTTGACGAACGCAGCATCGAATGTGTGAATAAGAGAATAGCATAGCTGTCTGTGAGCTGCGTTTCCGCCGCTCGCTCAAACTCTCTCTTCCTTCTCACCATACTAGGTTCATGTCCAATCCTTTGCCGTTCAGGCCACCCGGCATTGGGATTCGCTTCTTCTCTATACGAAAAGCTCCAAGCCAATTTGTATTTAAAAAAAATCTTCACAAACACCTCACGGAAAATTTTGCTTAATATCATTAATCAAATATTGATGTATTTTAAGTGTTTGAAGTTTAAGGCATATAAGGCCTGAAAACTCAAATTTTGCATATGAGAATCACAAACAATCTAATGTTACATAACATGTTCTTCCGCTTACGTCTTCAATTATCATACATGCTATGAACGAAATGTGTGAAACTTGCTGTTATCTACAAAAAGGCATGCGCATGCTTGAAAGTTATAACCTATTTACCAAATGCATAACTTTACAACATCTAAATTTACATTTCTCATTTCCATTAAAGTTGTACGAAAACATAATATTACTATTAGTAAAAAATTGTATATTTAAGCCTTTGTTGTTATACATCTTTATTTATAAGATTACCTGTGTATCAAGCTGTTGAAATCAGAGAGCATCAAAATTTTATCCGAAATTACCCGATTTACCGGATGTTGTGAGTGCTGTGTGTCTTAAAATGTAAATAATTAAGACCAAGTTTAGTGCAAATACTTCGGGCTGCTAGAAGGTGATAGTTCAATTTCTCGCCAGCCTGTCGGCGACCATCGACGTAAAGTCGTGCCCATAACGTCAGTAAAATAATAAATTTGATAGTAATAATAGTAATGCTCTAAAATAATAATTGTGTGTATTGTGTTGTATTCTAGCCATTTTTCCGGAACTCGACAGCGAAAGTGCCTATTTTGCGTGGTATCTCATGCAAAATATTATTTGAATGTTACTGATATACGCTTATACGTAATTCTATAAATGGGTCAACATTCTTTTAGTTGTCTTATTTTGTGTCCCTAAAAAACGTGACACAGTTGTGATTTTTGTATGAGATGATGTTTTGTTTCCATATCCCGTGACAACCAGAGTCTTTCGCAGTTGATTTTTTCTATGGTAAGCACATCTGTTACGACATTGTGGGTTTCCAAGTTTCCATATTTAACTCGAAATAGTAGGAATGATCTCACTTAGTTTCCTCGTACTTTTTTCAAGGGTGCTTAGACAAGTTGCCAATTGGTAACGCTTAATCTTCAATCGTAAACGATTGGCAGCTAACTGTCTTTGTCGCACTAATATGAAAGAATGAGAGAGAGGGAAACTACGATATGCCACTAAGTGTTAGCGATTGGCAACTTGGCTAAGCATCCAATTAACTTCTAAAGTATTTACCGACTTAAGAAGTAAAATATTGTAATAATTCACAACAATAAACATTTATCTTCGTATCCAGTTTTAACAAGGCACTTGTGAATAACAATTCCTAGATAACGTTCTCAAAAGCACTGGTGCTCCACAAGACCCGGGGCGATCTTGTAGATCCAGTGCATCTGGGATAGCCACGACTTTACATAATCCCTATGTAAAGTAAACTGAGCTGCATCCCCAAGACACAGCGATATTATACCCTCTGTGTTGCCTAGAAGTTGGTTCAGGGGATTCGGTGAAAACATAGATATGCTTTTAACCTGGGGCATCTAATCATTTTATCCCTATTCTAATTTATTAATTATCATAACATCAATACTTAAGTACTCATATTTCAAATCCATACAATAACAAAGAAATATGGCCACATCATACATAAGTACATAGTAAGATCTTATACAGAATGGTCACTCTTCGTCTCGACCCGAACTAGGTATGTATGTTCATTCACGTTTATTGCGTCACTACGTCATTATTGTACGTACCTACTGGTTTGTTACTAAGCGTATGTACAGTCGAAGACAAAATAAGGGGTATACAAAAACGTTCAAAAATATGTCCCAGTGCACTCTAATTCTGTGTAATAAGAACGTCGTAACATATTTATGAACTGATTTTTTCGATACTTATTTTTGCACTTGACTGTACACGCTTTAGCACGAAATTTGTTTCTTTTCCAAAACCTACCTCGTAGGCATGCATTTTAATAACGATGAATGGTGAACCTGCCTGCCAATTTCGAAGTACTAGGCGTGAGATCCCGATGAAGACATATTTTTCTGTATTTATCTCAAAAATATTTGTTCCCTAATCTATTGTCTATCTATTAGGTATATAATGGAAATGTTACGAAATATAGGCTGGGATAAAATTATTGCATAATTAGCATTACAGTAGAAATGTAAAGATTTCTGCAAACTCTAGAATAACATCAGACCACATTTGGATGTTAAAATACCTCCCTATCAGGTACCAGCAGGTGGAATAAATTTTAAAGATGTTGGAGGCTATGATGCTAAAAATTTTCTTGGTCATTAACTCTTAAATCGATACCGGGTAAAATACTACGCTAGACATCCAAAACACAAAAATCTACACAAGAAACCAAAATGCTTAAGCGAAAGCTAAGCAGTGTAAGTGTATTGAATAATGAATATTATTCTGAAAAAAATGTGTCGAGCCAACAGAAACGCTAGTTTGTGATAAATCGCCGCCAAGATACCCAATTGGGAAGGACACGTCGCCAGGGGTCACGATAACAATTTTTTTTCGTAATTCTGTATGATAAGGTATTGTTTAATTTGCACATCTATTTAACTAAATACTTGAAGTACATATTTCTGTTTACTTGAAACTTCTAACACAGTTCATCAATGAGTTTACCTATTGCTTGCAAAGTAGAATGTCCAGTATTTTTCCCGTTGGGACCTACGCGACGTTTTATGTTGTTGTTGCTGTGTCCAATATTTTTCTGAAAAAGCATTATAATTTCGAGTAAAACCACTCAAATTAAATGAAAATGGTACACTTTTTATGTAAAAACCAGAACTAAGTGACCTGCAATAACATCTATGTCATGTATTGCTATATGGCCATTTTTTTACACACTACCCATAACGACGTAGGTACTAATAACGAAATAGATCTTCGCATTCAATGAGCTCTTGCTGCCCAATATGTTAAAGAATCATTAATATATATATATATTCATTTTATGTAATGTATTTCTAATAAAGCTGTGTGATTTCAAGTCCCAAAAAAGTTTTCTAGATGCCAAAAACTCAGACGAGAAAGATGCTGCACGGCAGTACAGAAAACAGCATATTTTTAGTGACTCCCAGTATTGATCATTGAAGCGACTTAATTTTACTCGGAGAATAGTTCAACAAACATGTACAGTGTACACAAAAGTCAATCTGAAAAAAGCTTCCCGTATGATAGGGACATCATGAGGACATTGCTGTTGATGATAAGCCATGTAAATTAAACCGCTTTAAATGCATTGATTTTACTAAATTATGAACCTAAATCGTAGAACCTGTGAACTACAAATGGAAAAAAGAGACACTGAAATCAAAGACTGACATAGAACAAGGTGAATTTATATTTACCATTTATAAAAACTTATATTATTCTATGTCAACCTTGAATTTCAGTGTCCTTTTTCTTTACTTTTTCTACTTACTTATTGAAATTGTAAGTTTTAAATAAAGATTTTGACATAAAATATCCTGTTTCATACAATATACCTATGTAAAAAAGAAAAAAAAATAAACTAAACTCACCTTACAATTGGCAATGTCAAAAATACTGGACGTTCAAGCCCAATACCTATTCACTGCATAGTAGGCAACGTGCAACATACTTGACATATGATTTCTGGAAAACTCCATTAGCGATTTTTTTGTTAATTTTCTATTATTTATAATCATATACTTAAATAGCCATAAAAACAATAGTTTATGTAATTTTTCAAAAAAAGTGTCGTTGTCGTTTTAAGGGTCAAATTATAATTATAAGGTTAAATTATAATTGAAAAAATGGATAGTCAGTAAAATATAGGCATCATTATAATAGTCCCCTTCCAAAAAGCTTACAATTTCTGACAATTCAAAATACCTAAATATATAGTGCAAAAGGAAGTTTCAATTTCTTTAATCAATAATTAATTTCTTTTATCAACTTTTTATGGTCACTTTCCACTGCAAATAAATACTGCAATCATGTCTGAATGAAACAGCAATTACTAGATTGGAAAATTCTCACGGAACGGAAAATAAATGAATGTCAGACGCAGTTTGCTTGAGAGTTTATTGTAATTACTAAGATAAAATTGTAAGTACCTACATGATTATTTCTTAACTTTGCCTTCTTTAGTACCTACCTGACACATATTATCTTGTAAAGTTACAATAAACTCCATATTTCAGAAATTACTTTTTATAAATAATTTTTGTGTTTAATAGGAATAGTATGATTTTAAGAAGTAAGTATGGTACTCTTATTTACATTTTTTTTGTAATGAGTTCGTAAATAAATGCTTAATTATAAACAAACGTTAATCAATTATTTAATGCAAATTTCCGTATTGAAAAAAGCCTGTCAAGAGCATGTAGGGCCATGTCCAGTGTAGGGTTCCTTTTATATGGCTCTGAGATGGTGCCTCTAAAGCCCATCATCATATCAGCCGAAACACGTCCTCTGCTGTACATTGGCCTCCCCCAAAGTTTGCCACAATTGCCAGTCCTGTGCCAACCGCATCCAGCGGACTCCTGCGACCTTCACCAGGTCATCGGTCCACCTTGTGGGGGGCCTGCCTCCATTGCGCCTTCCGGTACGTGGCCGCGTGGAGTCTGTAGCCCATATATAAATAAATGACACTTACCGCAGTTAACAGCTGCGATGTCGAAGATCAATACTTAAGATTAAATGACAGGTAAACGTCCCCATTCCATCTGAGCGTTGGGAGAAATTAGCGTCCATGAGATCGAAATGGCGCAAAAGTGTTCACGAAGGTGTGGCCTTCTTTGAAGAAGGTTGTCTTGAGTACCTTGAGCGCTCGGACTTATTTATTGGAGCGAGCGCGATATATTTACGTATCGAGTAAAACCTAACGTATCCATAAATTGACAAATTGACAAACGGCTACCATGAGTTGTCAATTAACGGATATACCTATTAGTTTACGGATTCGGATACAACCAAATCTCTCAAAAAACCGGCCAAGTGCGAGTCGGACTCGCGCGCAAAGGGTTCCGTACCATTATCAATTTATTATTAAAAAAATACAGTTAAATCAACCTACCTCAAAAACTATAGGATATAATTTTATCAAACCAAAAATCGTTGATAGAGTTTATTAATGTGCATAACATATATTTTTTTCAGAATTTTATATCGCGTAGTTTAAAAAATAGAGGGGGGGGGGACACATTTTTCAGACTTTGAGACCTGATATCTCGAAAACGATTTGCTTAAATAAAAATGTGATGTATAAACCTTCATATCATTTTCAAAGACCTTTCTATTAATACCCCACACGCTTATGTACAACTAAAAAAAAAAATCTATCCCTCAGTTACATGTATGGAGGGCCCCCACCCCAATGGTTTTTTTATAATTTAGTATCATATTCCTGTAGCGGTTCATACAACACATATCCTTACTAAATTTCGTTACTGTAGCATTTATAGTTTCTGAGTAAATTGGCTGTGACAGACGGACAGACGGACAGACGGACATGACGAATCTATAAGGGTTCCGTTTTTGCCATTTTGGCTACGGAACCCTAATAAAAACTGGCACTGCTCTTAGCAACCTCATATGTCAGTATTGAATCAGAACTGACATACGAGCTTTATTTCAAGTAGGTATTTCGCTCGTACCCATCTCAGTTCTGGTTACTTTGTGAGTTTGTTTACAACAACCGAGTACTATGTATCAACTTATATTGACTTAAACCTTTACATGAGAAATAGTTTGATTACGACAACGATGAATTTGACAACGAAACTATTAGCTTAATAGACTTGTAAATAATAGGTAGTATTTTATATTTCATAAAATTACGACAAATAAACATAAAAAACACTAAAATCGAAGAGATACGTATATAAATAATAACATTCAGGCGTTGATTTGTACGATGAAGGAAAACAGTAGATATTCTATTTGAAAATCAGAGAACGTTTTGTGTAGTAGTTTTTATTTAGTAGAAAACTCAGTTACGCCGCTTTATTTAGAGCAGTGTGAAACCGCACGTTCGAAAATAAGACAATATCGAAAAAATCTCGATTTTAGACAGGCGGTTACCTAATAAATCCAGAGAATTTCTACAAAAAATGAATTGAGCTAGCGTCCTAATAGATTTATTTGCGGCGTTACTGAGAATTAATAATTTTTTTCTTGTATGAAATTGGTTATATTATATATTTTAAACTCCTTGACCTGTAGATATGATTTATTTTTATACCTACCTGCCTATAAATTATGATGTACCAGTAGAACATTTAATTAACAATAGAAAAGTGCTCGACTGCTGATAGTGTAGTTAGTATTTACGCAGAACAAAAGATCATGTCATAAGTAAGATAACAGTCGATCAAATCGTATTTCCCAAACTATACCCTGTGCCCTTATAACCCCTAAATTCTCGCGTGGTAAATTACATCTTAGGTACTTTCTGATATTCTTATATCATTGTGAACATATTGTATTTAAAAAGTTGACTTATCTATTGTTGATGCGTATGTGTGAACTCATACATATGTATTTGTGATCTGTACAGATATTTGCGGCATGCAATATGGATTGCGCGGCAGGCGGTCACGTTTCTAAAATATGCTTCGGGCGCCAAATACAGAGTTCGCGTTATAATGTTGCCCCTACTATAATTTCGATCTATATTATCATAATAAAATAAGGAAAAGTATAGTAAGTTCCCTAATTATTAATACAATTCTCTTACTATTGAAATATTCCATGAAACAAAATTTGTTAGCAACGAACTGTACCTATTTATTTGTCAGATCAAGAGACTAAACTACTTAACTGAGAGCATATTAACCCCAAATACAGTATATCTTTCAGATAAATCTAAGCTGTCCTTTTCATTTATATACCTGAGGAAAAGAGTCGTGATGATTTTATGTGACGAATAATTATGTTTACCTGAAACGAGCCGTATACAGCACGTGCAATTTATTAAAATAAAAAGTAAAATAAATTTTACAATTAAAACTAACATAGAACTAAAACTAAAGTAACCTATCAAATTAAAACTAAAATAGATCTAAAAAGTTGGGCCACTGGCAGCATTTCCTCGCTGTATCGCGATACTAATAATGCGTTGAGGAAGGTAGCTGCCAGCACGGCGGTCACCATTTGTGTCGACTTGATTTACTAAAATTGGCTGAACCAAAAAGTATTCCAGTCAATATTTTTTCTTCGCCCAACGCACTTTAAAAAATACTGAGGGTATATTTAGACTGAAGATAACCTGGAGAAGCTTAAGGTTACTGGTGTAAAAGAAAAGAGTGAAAGATGCCGAAGCCCAAGTCGATGGTCCGATCTTGTTTTCAAATCACTTTCTATCGATCCACAATTTGGCAAAGGCATAGGTAAGTCGTAAGAGATTGCACCCACGGATCACCCTTAACGCTGAATGAAACGAAGCCAGGAGGATGATAGTTCAAAAACAATATGGTACCTCTAAAAACTTTCCTGTATTAACAAATAAATGGAAAAAAATCGTGACATCAGCTTATTTAATCGTACAAATATCCGAATCTATCATAATTTGGATCTGTAAAAACTATACTTACTTACAACTCAGCAAGATAAAATCAAGAATTTTGATGTTTTTCGCACGATAAGACTAAGAGGAAGTGATGTTAATATTCAACGTGTGATATAAATTTCAAATAATATTCTAAGTCACACATTTTTTCATTAGCTGTTATTTATATGATAAAACTAAGAACAACATCGTAAACTATTTTAGTTTTCAAGCAATCATTGAATTACAAAATCAACAAATATCATATCCATTTTTGTCTCCATTTTACTTAGAAAAAGTATAAACAATTCGCACATTCATTGACATAATTATGAATAAGTTTATAATTTGTGGGGTAGAAAGGTTCTCGAGTGGCGGCCACGGACCGGAAGGAGCAGCGTCGGTAGGCCGTCCACAAGGTGGATTGATGACCTGGTGAAAGTCGCAGAAGTCCGCTGGATGCGGGTGGCACAGGACCGGATATTGTGGCCATCTTTGGGAGAGGCCTAAGTTCAGCAGTGGACGTCTTTTGGCTGATATGATGATGATGATAATTTGTAGTAAACGTCAAATCCATAGCTTGCCATTAATACCGTGTGATGAAAACTTAGATGTCTTATGATAACTCATTGAATTCATGTAGTAGGGGTTCCTGGACCCATGTGATCTGGAAAACTTGCCTCAATACATCACACTCGCCGCAACGTTTAAGCTATTCTAAAGAGCGTTATTTACTATCAAAACCTGACCAGAACGTTGCAACTGGCCATATTTCGGACATCAGAAATGGAGGCAGTAAATTTGATACTGAACTATTTACGTATACGATTTGAATTTAAAACCTCATAAAATGGTAGTAGGTAATAGCCCATTTAAATATTAAAATCTTACTTCTGTAGCTGATAACTTGAGTATAAAATGTATTTAATTAGGGGGTGTACGCAAATTATCGTTTATTTGTAAATATTTATTTATTGCAATATTATGTTATTTATTTTAGTCCGGCGTAATCTCCGAATTAAATTATTGGCAGCGTTATCCAAATTAACTTAAAATCAAAATCAAAATAATTTATTTGTAACTTAATTTGAGTAACGATTTTATTTGGGCACAAACGGTACATATTATATTGATTTAAACTTTCACGATTATCACTCATACTTTAAAGACAAACGGGTCTTAATCGCGTAAACTTACGTTTAATTATTATTAAACGTATCAGGATATAATTAAACATAAGTTTACGCGATTAAGACCCGTTTGTCTTTAAAATACAAACGGTACATGTTTCTAATAATTACAAGTATCAGTACAAATTTTCTAAACCAATACAGTGTCTATAGGTTCATATTAATGATAGCTGCTGAGCAATAATTATATGAATATGGGAGTTTTTTTTTTAAGTAAAACTCTCATTTAATATAATTTTGTTCTCAGTTTTAGTACTAAGGCGTAGCGATTTCAAAATTATATAATTTTTAGGTTCAAATTGACTATCGACGAAAAATTAACTGAAATGCGTTTTAATATAAAATTAGATAGGTATTAAAAAACAAAGTTAGAAAACATAATTCTATGACACAATTTTTCATTCGACATTTAAATGTTCTTGCAATAGGCACTTATTCGGGGTGTCTTTTGTTCCAAATTAGTAAACTTTGGCTATAACTATTATTTGAGTGTTTTGTAGTTTACTAATGTTATTATGAGTGATTCTGATGAACAATGTACTCCCGAGGAAATTAAGGCTATGGCGATGGCGGTCAAAGTTCTTAGTTTTGTGTGGTTACATTTATTGATACAAATATTCCCATTAATTATACAATATGAAGTTGGTAAGTAACCTATTTTATTGTTACCAAGGAGGTATTCATATTGGCTTTTGTAGAAAAATAAAAGTATACAGTCATAACTTTATACATTTATAATATACTATTGGTTGTGTATTACTAAGTTCCTAAGATTCCTCGTACAACATCTCATTGTGATAAAGTTAGAAAATGCACTCAGCTTCCTGGCTTCGTTTTAAGGATTCTCCGCGGCTTAGGTTAAAAATCAAGACTGTTCTACAGAAATTCGAATAAAGTGTGGGGTTTATGTTCAAATTTGTTTTTTGATTAAGTCGACGATTTGAGAAATGTTTCAGTAGGTAGTTTTATTTCAGCTCAATATATCACATGCCACCTGAGGCTATTGCAAATAGTTGTCCTTTGCACAAGTAAATTCATTCAGATTATAACAACGTATGTTTCGTATAGAGTAGTGGTTCGCAATTTCGAATATCTGATAAGACATAGTGACCAATGATTGTGAAAAAGCAGGATGTTAATCCAAGCGTTCCAAATTCAAAAATCACACCAACGATCAAAACATACATTATTAGGAGTCAAACAAAAAGTTTCAGTTTTCTAATATTAGCATCATGTTTTTTTCATCAAATCATATTCATTAAACCCAAAAGTGAAATACTGATTTTAATGAAAATTATGTAGCCAACTTAATGTAACATTAGAATTAATTATCTTGTGTGTTCAAAGTATCAAGATAAAAGTAAATGGACACCCAATTAAGTATTTTCGGCCAAGGTCCTCTCGGAAAAATGGCCTGTTATTTATCTAGAAACATTATAGGGACGAGTACTAAAGACCGAATGGCGTTACTGAAAAAGGTCCAAACGAATACCCTTTATAGTCCTTTATTTTAGGTTCTGATCAACATTTCAACCCAGAAAATGTAAGCTCAGAAGCAAGATTATTACTTCATTAACTTGATTGAGCTAAATGGGCGGTACAAACCCTATTAACTATATCTCAAAAGAAAATTCTAGCCTTTGCACTAGGTAAGTACCTATACTTTAGTCGTGCAAACCCGAACCACGACGAACCGCTCTCTGTACTATTCGAAGACAAATGGTACAGAGATCTGGTGCCGCCGCTGAACTTGCTGCCAAATTCAAATTCAAAAATAATGCCATAAAATACAGTCATGTCAAAATACACAAGCCATCAGAAAACGAGACAAGTACTCTGTGCTTGTTAGCAATTATTTGTTTGTACCTCTCGCTTTCGAGACGCTGGGGTGTTAGGGCTCTGACGTCATGTCTTGTATGAGGCAAGTGGGGTGCCACATTACGGAAAGGGGATGCTCGTGTGAGTTCTTATCAGGCCCAAAGGTTGTCCATCGCCTTCTACGACGACCTGTGGGGAGTTTTTTGAGTTGGTTTATTATTATATTTGCATTTGTTGTTTTATTTTTAAGATTAGCTTTTATTTATTTTTGCATTACAACGTTTTACATTAGCAATTGTTCTTTGATATTTTATGTATTTATAGTTGACAAGTAACTATTCATTTTCATTTTATTTATTGATGGGAGACAAAGAGCGATACTCATACATATAAGTATATCAGGAAAGATATTACATTGGCGAGAACAGTTTCCACTTACAGATAATAACAATTCAGTTGCTCAGAAAGGAGAATAATGCTTAGAGAACTCACGAAGCGATCAATATAATACATAAATATAGACTAACAAAAATAGTGATCTTAGTTACTTACGTTGCTTCTTTCTTTGGTATATAAAATTGAAACGAATTTACATAATTTACTATGAACTCCAATTACCAGTCAGAGTAAGTATGTTTAATAGATAATAGATTTTTTTACTATTTTTACACCACAGTCAATATACTTAGCCTTTCTTTGACGCTGCAAGGAAAAGTAATAGACCAGATAAGGATGTACTCTGCTAATGATGTCTTAAGTATCTCTTCACGCGCTAAGTATACTTTGTGTCAAGTGTTAGCTAATAAAAGCCCTAAAATTAATGAAGTAAATCAAGGTTATGTCCATCCACCTACTGAATTAATAATTAAAACAGTGTTCTCAAATTTGATAAACGTCGTTTATTGATGATTTATATGTATATCAGAATTGCAATAAAGTGAGCTAATGCTGCCAGTATTGTAACCTAAAGTCCATTTATTCTTTAGCTGTCTTATCTAGTAAACAACTTTCTAACCTAAAAGTACACGTTGTCTGTTGTAAACTGTCATATTATTTTTTTTTTTTTTAAGATCAAATCATTTATTAACAAAAATATAGTAACATAAAGGGTAATTTAAGAAAAATAAATAAATAAATAGTTATCACGCAAGCACTGATCGAGATATTAGGTCAGGTAGAGGAAAGATTGGGTAGGGCTGCGCCGTCGCTTAGGCCAAAGAAGTTTTTGATGGAGTTAAATTTGTGGCGCGTACCCCGAATACACATGCTTGTAGCACGGAGTTGGAAATTATAATTTTCGATCTAAGCCAGCCCATTACTACGCTGAGGGATCTGTCCCAACGATCAGCGATTGCTTCGCCGAGATGTTTCACGAAAGCGGACATCTGAGGTGCGAATATCCCATCCACGGATGTTACAAGGGGAGTAAATGTCGCATGCCGTTTTTCACAAGAGTTCAAATATTTTCGTTTCTTTTCCTCTTCGGCGGATTTAAGTACGGCTGCTACCGGACGTGAGATGTAAGAGGGAGCGTCAGTGTCTACGACACGGATATCAAATAACGCCTCCCTCTGTGCATCCCAAACGCCACGGCAGCAAAGGTCTCCCCGAAGTCCGCAGTCACCTTCCGTGATGAGGGGTTCTTTGACTACATTCCCCCAGGCGTGCTGACGTAGCTCACAAAATAAGTCCCGGATTTCGTTGTGACGGCGTGTAATTAATCCGCCAGTTTTACAGCAGAGAGCGTGGTCCACGTCAAAAACATCATTGCCGCAGCCGTCACATGATTTAGGCATGGAGATAGGTGTTCTGTGGTATCTTAGTGCCAATGCATCTCTGAATTCCATTGGGGATAGGTCAAAGTGGTCTTTTCTTGTAGGGATAACCGAGAGCCAAGTAGACGATTTAGTTTTAGTTTTCGTGTAAATTGAACGTTCGACTGCTCGTTTTTTGTTAGGAGAAAGTTTGTTTAAAATAGAGTCCAAAGTTACATCATCTTGAGAATTTTTAATTTTCCGGCATTCCTTTCTTGAATGTCCGAGGGACATGTGATGTTGAGTGAGGTCCAGTTCATTATTTTCAATTAAGGCGGATGAGAGGATTGAACAGCCATTTTTTGAGGTTTCATAATTTAAGTTTGTCATTTTAGAAAGTGCGGGGATGGCTAGACCGCCTTTGTGTACAGGTAAAGAAAATAAGTCCGCTTCTAGTGAAGTTATCTCACCACCTAGTAGGTTTGGTAGAAAACTGGTGCGTAAAATATTTGTTAAACAATCAAAGGATAGATTAGCATTTTCTAATACTCTTAGTAGAAAAGTCCATTTGAATTGGGCGGCTTTAGTGAGAACGGTATAGGCAGCTTGTGGCGAGTCTTTGCAAATCTCAGAGAGCTTTTCTATTATGGAAGTCCAGTTTTCGATTTTATTGTTGACAAAGTTTTCTTTACCTTCGCCAATGTAGCTGCCGAGGAAGCGTGTGCCGGTTGTTATGGTAATGTTAACTCCTTTGAATATCTGCTGCGCGGATTGTTTGTCATTCTCGTTTACGATTAGGTAAGACTTTCTGTCTTGAGGGAAGTAGCCGTATGCGGGGCCTAATTGGCAAATTTTATCCCACCATTGTCTTAAATTTTTAAAGGTTCCTTGAGCAGAGGAGTCATCCGCATACCAACACTGGACAATTGATGGTTGTGATTTAAGTTGGTTTATTATGGGGAGTGTTGCGAGGGCATACAAGGGCATGGCAAGTGGGTCACCTTGAGTTACTCCTTCTTCGCTGAACAGTTTCATATTTGAGTCGCGGATTATAAGTTCTGCATGTCCATTGTAAGTATTGTATAAGAAACGGGCGCAGTGGGGCCAGTGTATTCTAGCTTGCCAAAGAGCGAGTTGTCGGTTTACGGAATTAAAGGCGTTGTTAGCATCAACAAGCAGCATACCCCATTGAGAGCCGGGCAGACATTCTTTTTCAAAAAGGTTATTCATAGCATGTATGGCTCCTTCAATACCACAACTTAATCCACTACAAAGTTGCGATTGTGCACAAGCTTCAGTAACTTCAGAGCCGGCGGCCAAGATCATACATTTTGAGAGGATCCTGCGTAGGCATTCGCCAATGCCAATTGGTCTAACCCCAGGGGATTTGTCTAGGGCCACAAGTCGGCTTGCCATTAAAGCTTGTATTTGGTTCCATGGCACAAAACTGTTGTTTAGTTTCATAGTTAATTGAGCTATCGAAGTCCTCAAATGCTGGCTTGCCTCACCGAATCGTAATAGGTAGTCTTTCCAATTTTCGGCTGCGCTGCCGGTCGGGCCGCCTCCACCATGTAATTTTCTGGCGACTAACTCTACATGTTCGCATGTAATGTCTACTTCCAAAAGTGGGGGCAAATCCGAGGGGCCATTTGGAGTTGTAAAATTGTTGGGGTCGGGGTTGACTGCGTGGGGATGTTTTTCAAGCAAGGCGTCCATGACAGTTTTACCAGATTCGTCAATTTCGTCTTCAGGTTTGAGAATTTTGTTGTTATCTTTCGTCAGAAGCCAGTTGAGGGCTTCGCGAGTTTTGCCCCTAAGAACAAGACGCGTGAAAATCTTCGTAGCGTCGTCATCTTTATTGACATTTTTCCGATTATGGAAATTCCGAAGTGAATAGGCTTTGGTGGCTTCGGTTATAAGTATATCAAATTCTTCGTCATCCCATAATCGTTGGCGTCGTTCTATCAGCCTGGTGATATCTTTTGCTTTTTTGATATTTCTGTCACGTTGTAACATGACAGCAACAAAGATGAGGAGGCGTTCTGAGGGATAGTCTGATTTTGTAAGTAACTGTATTTCATCGGCAAGTTTATGAATGAATCTTCTACTTACAATATTTAAGGGGAGGTCATAATGTTTGCCGTGCAGGCTACACACTTTGTTCCAGCGTTTGTGCCATATATGTCTGTCCTTAATCCTTTTCCGTTAAGATATGGAGCCCCAAATGCATCTTCTAGTATCGATTTTTGTATGTCCTGGACTGTTGTTGAAGAAGATGGTGGATCGACGAAGTGGGCGGATCGGATATGTCGTAGTAATTCCCTTTTCTTAAGTATTCTAGGGCAATGGGGACAATGCACAGAATCGTCGGGAGGGGGGTCACTTTGAGAGTCCATGCTGTTCAATTTGGGCTGCGTACCAACGTGATTTTGTTTTATATAATTATAACTTCACTGTTAATTTGGACAATATAAAAGAAAGAAATGTGTAAAAATAAATAATAAATGTTGTTTACAAAATTTGACAACGAAAAAATTGACTTGACACCTGACAGCTTTTTATATATTTGTGCATATATTTGTGCAGTCCGTTTGTAGTGATTAGTAAATTGCTTAATTTTTAATAAAGGAAACAGCAGTTTCTAACAGAAAACGTGTACTTTTAGGTTAGAAAGTTGTTTACTAGATAAGACGACTAAGGATGAATGGACTTTAAGAGGCAAATTTAAATATAGAGTAGGTTAGTAAGATTAACCCTGAAGACCTGCTTTGGGTAGTTAAATTATATAGGTAATGCTTGTAAAAATACGACATAAATAATCAAGAAGGTATAAAGCGTTAAATATCATACGCCTTCTCTTTAGTTAGGCCTTCTCTTAAATACACGCGTCAACATGTTTCAGCTTGAACATTACAGAAACAAGAAAATTATGTAATAGTAGTTAGATAAGATACCTATCTGTTTACGTGTAGTGTTTAAATCTAGTATTAAGCTTGTAAAGTTTACATAAGAGGTTTAATATTAATCATCAATACTAAAATGATTCCGAATTCGCAATTAGTAATAAATCCTCATAATAACATAGCCAATTTGCTTTGTGAAAGACTATGCAAAGAAGATTACCAATTTCTTGTGTAAATGTAATTAGGCCTTCAAAGTCTATTTTGAGTGTTCTGGACGATTAAGGTTAATTTAACTTACTGGTTTTTAGACATATTATAATCATAATTCATATAACATTGATACAAGTTAAATTTCATGTAAGACTGCTACATAATGATAATCATAAAATAGTACATTACGACACAATTGCGAAAAACATGAAATTCGAAACGAGTGGCGATGTTTTAAATCGACACCAGTTACGAATTTCGTTTTTGCACATGTCTCGTACGACGTTTTTTAGTACAGATGGCCTTCCGAAGCTTTGGACCTGACGTAAAATGACCCACTTCTCAAACTAGAGCCTAAAAAAGGCATCATCTGTACTAAAAAAATAGTTTTCACATATTTATGAGCACCTAAAATAATTAGCTAAGATGATGGTTCAGCACTTATGCCACCATGAAGTAAATCCTCAATTTTTGGATTTGTTGAAATCACCTGGCCTAATAAATGTAATTCCTTCCCTAATTTTACTGCCGACTAAATTTCTACACAGCATTAAATTATCCAAGTTTTACTAAGGTTCTGATTGCTAATGGAGTGGCCGGGAGAATGATAACAACGTTAATTCATTTTATTAATCCAGACCTCAATTAAGAGGTTATTTGAATTTTAGGATCAATTTGTTTCATTATATGTACCTGTAATTTGAATCTGAAATCCACGAGTTAGGAATAATCCGTTGTCAAACTTATAATTATGTTCTCGTTTTGTTTTTTCCTAACCTCCTTTATTTTTGTTCGTGTTTCGTTGCTCTGTTTTGTTTAAAATTATTAAAAGTAGGTATCTAAAACATACAGCTATAAACTGAAACAAAACAAAATTACCATTGCTTCATCAAAAAACATTGTTTGTCACATCCCTTTTTATATTTATTTCGATACAGAGACTTTTGATTCATTAAGTTGACTCTGCAGCAATCAGCCGAATGACGTCCACGGGTGCGCCAAAGTATTTATAAAATTGCAACTTAGATTATTGGAACTCCGAAAATTTTTCTTATACAATTTAACTTCATAATGATCGGTATTTAGAATAATCTTTGTTCATAATCATCATCACATAGAATTATTTATGTTCATAATATTGTTTTTCATACATATTTTTAGTACTAACTTTTATGTTTATATAATTTTTCACTATACTTATTTTATGCTATATATTCTAATGTTATAGGTATTTATTTTTATCTGTACTGGTTTTATGTATGAATTATTTTTGTTTAATTAAATATAAATCGTACTATTACTGTAAACTAGCTACCTGCACAAATCAGGTTGTGGCAGAGTAGGTACTGTACTAAACGGGTTCCCTCTAAACTTTTTTTGTCCGAAACGCTTAGGACATAACAGACTTGGTATAATCTATTTTGGCATCAACTTAATGAGACAGAAACATCACTTGGCTTAAATAACAATATTTCGAATATTATTTTGTCCGAAACTATCTTGGCATATCATTAATTACGCCGAGTGTTATAAGACATAAATTAGATTTGCATTTTTTTTTTGGGCATGTAGCCACATGTTCGAAACTTGCCTTTTTCGTCAGGCAGAATTTGCTGTGAGGGTGAAAATTTCTGCAGTGAGCGAGCGAAGCGAGCGAACATAACCTTCCGGGGCAGATCCGACTCGGATAGGTTAGGTTAGAAGACTAAGGCGGGAGCTTTGCTCAGGCAGTGGACGTCGGGCCTTCCTCAAAAATTGCCACAATGATCGGTCCTGCGCCATCCGCATCCGGGCCGCATCCACTCCTGCAGCATTCAACAGGTCATCAGTCCACCTTGTGGTGTGGAGGACCCACCTGTGTGCTGCTCCTTACGGTACGTGGCCGCCACTCGAGAACCTTTCCACCCCAACAGCCATCTGTTCTAGGTACAATGTAACGTTTGTTCAAAATTATTATTACTATTTATGAGTCTTATGATTATATACATTTACCTATTTAATAAAAAAGTATTCTTATTTGTTCAATCAATTAGGTCCTAAAAAGCTTCCTTTTAACTTCAATTTTTATATGAATAACTCCTGACATATTTAATAATCTACCGTTTAATATTTCGCTTCAGTTACAGGGTTCATCTTTTATTTTATATATAACGTTCAAACATATTGATTTGAAACTTTAATAATAAAAGTAAAAGACACGTTTGTGAAAATGTAATAATCATTAAGCAGTGAGAATGAGAAAGCGTTCGACCTTTGACTGGAGCCTTAAGATGCAAATTACTTCTCTTCACAACAATAAGGTGCTTTAAGGGCCCTCACTCAGTGTATATCTTGGCAAGTCGTATTTAAAATAACAATTTAAGATTTTATACGATGACAGGAGAATTATGCAGTAGCTGCATCAAATCGAATACTTCGTATTGATTAGATTTCGGCTTTACTTAGATACATTATTTTACTAGTTAACCGTATATTTGATTATCGTGTTATTCATGTACCAAACTAACAATGATATATTATTCGTAAACCATAAGACACAATAGTAATAGAATGTTTAATAATTTTGAATATTTTTTTACTTCAACAAAAAAAAACAACTGAAATAAATCGCGTCAGTGAGTCTCATCATCATCATCAACAGTATGACGTCCACCACTGGAGATAGGCCTCTTGTTGTTGTATTCTGGAGTATTCTACAGTAGTGTGTGTACACGTAAAGTAAGGTGTAAAGGTTGTTCATTGACATGAGATGAAATGTGATAGACATACCAGTTTATGTAAATGTTGTTATTATGACGATACTTGAAATAGCTAGAAAAACTAAAAAATAACATGCATGCAACTGGTATATTTGAAGAATATCGCTCAAAATAATAAATAAACGTTTTATCGTTGTATCCAACTTCACCATAATTGCCCGGATACCGGTATAAATAATTTCCGTGGTCGCCTCACGACTCCTTAACAGGCGAACATAGCCCTTACTGCCACAATAAACAGAATGAACTGGGCTCTATACAGGACTCGAAACTTTTTAATTTTGCCTCCAAACTCCAGCATTGTGCTGCAAAGAGTTCGCAACATTTCAGCCCCTTTTATGTTAGTAGGACTAAGTTAATTTGAAGTTTTAAGTTCAGCATTGAGCAAAGATGGGCCGATTTTAATATTAAAAAGTAGCTAGCTTTTATTTTAAAATTAAAACTACTTATTTTGTTAAATTTATGATCACGTTAAGTCAAATAATTATTAATCAACTCCAAACATACATGCAAAGTTATCATCTTACCAATGCATAATTGCATAGTGGAACGGCCCACAGGACATCCCGAAAAAAATTTCATGTGGTATTTTGTATATTTCATGGCGTCACATCATTAATAGATAAATATACTATAATTTGGGATAAACAGGCAGTGGATACCTGATCACTTTTATTTTCAAACAAACGGCAAAATTGAACACTTTTTTTTAAATGGATCTTCAAGGATCAGATATGTTGTTATTATTAATGTAAATAAAAAGTTTAAAGTAACATTTATAAATTACATTAGGTCTCATATATAGACATACGAGGCAGGCGGTGAGTTGCCGCCGATTGGACTAATGGGCCTCTATAGATGCCATCACATGGAAAGCTAGAGGCAACACCAATATAGGCGATTTAGGAGTATAGAGAGGTGTACGTACGCCGCTTTCTGCTTATGATAGTCACTGCACCAAATCGCGTCTTATGCCAATTTTGACTTCCACCCTTCGACCATATAGCTCTAACGACTCCTCTCCTGGCCGATTAAGGCAAGCCAGAGCTAAGAGTTCTACGGGTCCCATTGGGGTTCCACTCTGGCTGGCGAACACACGCCAGAGACGGGGACCCTGACCGACTCTCGGGAGCTGAGCACTTGGGTCCGTGAGGTCGCTACTCCCCAACAGCTGCCCTGCGTTATTATTATTATTAATTTCATAAAGTATTAAAGTTTTTGCAATAAATGTATTTTAATTATATCTACATGTTTTTTTTACTTAAAAGTAGTTTTTTATTATAATTTCGAAAATATCCTGTGAAGCATATGTATGTAGTACAAGTGTGTCTGTAGGTACTCAAACTTTCTATCGTGAAACAAAATTCTATAAATCCTAAACACACAACCGTCAAAAACAGCTTTTCCGATCACGCTGGGAATAGTTTTCGTTAAAAGCTCATTTAAAAGTTTAGCGTATAATATTATATTTGACATTTTAGTGTAAATTTTTTTAAAGTAGTAGTTTTTTTAAGGTGAACTGTTCGTTTTTTTTTTGGCTTCTAAAGCGAAGACTTCCGAAAATGATCCCCATTTTCGGTTTTTTACGAGAATACCTAATTCAGTTTATTTAATAAATTTTGTAGATATATAGGTAGGGTTGATTTTGGAGATCAGCAGTCGCTGAGCTTAGTTTTGGGTTCTTAATAATTGACTATAGAAACCTAAAAAGTGAAACCGTAATACATACGTATCATGGATCATGGAGTTGTTCAAACGGTAAAGTAATCGAGAGAGAATTAAGTAGAAGCATGCATAATTTTTCTGGCAAAGAGTATTCGCGGCCACGGAGGAAAACAATTTTATACTTTTACACTTCGTTTTCGCCTAACTGAGGTCGCCGAAGGCAACCGACATTGTTTGCATGCGGTGAACGACGCAGTATAATACCCGCATTATATTAATGAATAGTCACATAATCAGCCTATCTTAGTCCATTGCTGGACATAGGCCTCTCTTAGTATTTACCTATGCGTATTCACGCATTTGGAGGGTAATTCTCTTAATCGCCACACTGGGCAAGCGGGTTGGCGATCGTAATTTAGTGTGTCCGCTATGATGATACTACTGTCTATCATCAATTTCACTAAATAAATTGTCAGTAATATTTCAATCCCTTAGTCACCCTCACGACACGCCACCCACTGGAAGAGTTGGGATGGTAACAAAAGTATTCTTACTGCCGTCACCACGTGACAAAATACTATAGGACTAAGTAAAATACCGCAAGCAAAAGACAGTTTCATGTGACTAACCAAAGGGCTGATTCATAGTGAAACCCATTATATAGTTTTAGGTACAAAACACAATAAAGGTCACTAGCAACAGTTTACCGCAAGAAGCCAGATCAAACTTGAACTATTCGCAGTTGGCAAACTATTCGTCGCACGGAGTTCTTAGCTACCTTAAAAACTAGGTCGCAATTAAGGCTGAAATTCGCTTTTGAAGTTATGTTTTACGATGACTTAAAACGCCTTGTCACTTTCACGCATTGTTGCTTAACTTGCGTATGAAACATTCGGGTAGACAAGTTCATTTGGTTTAATCAGCATACTTGTGTTATACATGTAACTGCGAGTGTCAAAAATATTAAATATTTTTTGTGACTTCGTTTCATTTCTGTTTTGTTTGTTAAACTGATATGTTTTTTTTTATTATTACGAATTCCACGAATAATTCATTATTCTATTGTACATATTCTATTTATTAGTGCTATACCACATACAAGTATTATGTCATTGCGCTTTTGTTGACATGCCTACCGATTATTTGACATAGAAAAATAAGAGGAAAAAAACGTAACATCAAAATTGAAACTGAAAAAAATTCAGTGGGTTGGCTACCGCTGTGTTCTAAAACGCAATAATTAGGCTGTTGCTCGTCCACGTAAGAGGCTGGGAACGTTTAATACGAAATTGCTCACCTTTGTAATTCTACATTGAAGTAACTAACAGGGATTCTGTTATTGTTCCACATTACCAAAAATAATAATTATTTTTGACTGAATAAGTGGATAGGAGCTGTTCCATGATTTTTGATTTAAAAGGACTCTTGTGACTGAAACATTCGATAAATGAGTCTTTTAAGGAATAACTCTGACTGTTATCGACATATTTGGGTTCGCAAGTGTAATAAATATAATGTATAACATAAGCATAATATGGACAAAAATGTTAACATCCCTCCCGGTACCCATCTAAATGGTACTTAACGAGATTCAAGCTTTAAAAGGACGAAATCAAGCGGTTAAGTTGTTTCCGGGATTTTTCAAAGAAAACCAATTAAGAAAGCCTATAAAAGAAAGGAAGAGAACGATTTTTATTTAAGTTGAGTAATATTTTTTTTATATGCTGATCATTTTTATGAAGCGTCATATAGCCCCACAGTTGTTGGTTGCTATCGTGCAACCATGCGTAGGATAGTAGTACGCGTAGATAGGAAGTTAGCAAGTGTGTGAATAGTGTTACGTAGCAATGTAGAGGTTGCAGAACGTTCTCAAAATTGCGGGAATATACTCGGAAATTTCCGAGAATTTTCATGAGAATTTAAGAGTAAGTTCTCATTGAGAATGTTTCCATGATAACTTATAAAAAAGTGTTATGATTGATATTGTATTTTACAATTGAGCAAACAAGGCATAAAATAGTTATACCGTAAAAAGCATGTATACAATGGTTTTGGCATGTTTAGATTGCTTGTAAAATTTAAATTGTCGAGAATATTCTCTATGCACGTTTCGCAACTTATGAAACTTCTCCTCGGTACAATGCTAGTGTTACCCCGTATAAATATCATATTACAATGTGTGTAGCTTATATATTTCCAGAAAGATACAAATTCACCAATTTTACGTTGCATTGGCTACGGTCCCCTAACGCCATAAGTAAAACAAACATTCTGTGGATATGCAATGGCTGCCGGTTTGAATAACATGACGTGACGTATGCCTGTAGATGAGTGATACCATGTGATACAAATTGCCCTTCCTTTCAGTTATTTCCTGTTCGAGGGCTGATTTTTCAATCCCAGTTACCATAATCTGTCACTTAAATTTTAAGCACTTTTTCAGAACTAGAGTAATGTTAAGTGATAAAATTTTATAAACTAATAATTTTATGTGGGGAAAACACACTTGATAAGTGATAATTTTAATTACTAATAATTTTATCTGGAGAAAACACGCTTGATAAGTGATAATTTTAATAAACGAATATTTTTTCCTGGGGGAAGTAAGCAGAAACTGACTACTCTCAATCAAATCAATCAAATATACAACAACACTGTTGGGCAAAACGCAATTGAATTACTAATTAATAATTACAATTACCAAAAGTAATTGCAATTACAATTACAGGGAAAATTAATTGTAATTATAAGTTTAAATTACAATTACAAAAATTATTTATTAATTGAATTAATAATTATGTAATTTGTAATTAAATTACAAAAAGTAATTAATTGCGCCCAACACTGCCCAGCGAGAGCACCGGGCAGGGTCAAGAGAGAGAGCTGCAGGTGTCAGCCGGAGATCCTGACTCAACTGTTCCCTCACTTTTTATATCCTAAACAACAAAAGACAATTGAGGAACCCATTTCCCAACGAAAAAAAGTATTGTCACTAGTAGGTAGTTGTACTGTAGATTATGAGTGATTGAAAGTTTTAATCAATAAATTTATTTCTCTTTTGAATATAAACACAAGTAGGTAACACTCTAAGCAAGTAGGTTGTAAGATTATTAGTAATAGCGCGCAATTTTTTAACCTTTACGTTAAAAATAAATTTTATTAACTAGTTGCGGAATTGTCATGAATTCAATAGTTTTAATGTTTGTCGAACGTTGATACCTATAGATTATGTATGTAACTATCGCCATTCAAATGCATGCAAATGGATTCGTTGGAATCAGGAAAACAACTCTTTCTAACATTTTTTCTCTTTTTGTGGAATCAACCTGATTCAATTACACTGGTTGCTTAAACTGGTTGCGTAAACTGGTTGCATAGGAATATGACTGAAATTCAGATTTGACAGGATAAAAAAATATCCATTTACATGACTACCCGACCACCTTCATGAGAAATTAAAGATACGTATACATTTATGGATGCAGATATTGCAGAGTTAAGGTAAACGAAGGTACTACAACTGCTCCATACCTTAATGCCTAATAAATATCATCCATCTGGCATTTCCACTATCATGATCATGACGAGGTGACATGATAATATGTGAATCCAGTGTACACTGGATCGTTTACATTATTGCTTAAATGTTACAAAATTGCACAGTGGATATTGTCGGCTTATTTAAAATTCGGACTAGTGAAGTTAAACAAGCTTGTTAGTATTGGAAATCTTAAAATAACACAGATTCTTCAAAGCAAAGAGGCGCCTAGAAACATTTCATCAGTCCAATGTCGGTTTTGATTCTAAGAATTGCCTCAAGAGTTTTCAACGTAGCAACGTTTCCACCCAGACAGATAAAACGGATCTTTGCGAATAAGATAATGTCATATCAGTCACCTTGCCCCTTAGTCATTATTAAATCTGGTTATTTAATAAAAGTGTTTTCAATGTAACACACAGTGTACGTTGATGTTTAGCCGTGCCTGGCCGTGTGGTGACGGCAGTAAGAATACATTTGTCACCACCCCAACTCCTCCTGCGGGCGTAAGAGTCGACTAAGGGATAGAAGTGTCACTGACCATTATTTGATAAAAGGTTGTTGATGGGCAGAAGCGTCATCATAGTGGACAAATTACTGCGATCGCCAATCCGCTTGCCCAGCGTGGCGATTATGGGCATTTATCTCCTAATGCGTCTATACGCATAGTTAATAGGAGAGGCCTACGTCCAGCAGTGGACTATCATAGGCTGATGATGATGACGTTGATGTTTAAGTAACTACCAACAGCAACCGTTACGCTCGACTGATGGTGCGCGCGTGCTGTAAGCGCTAGTCTGGAAGAATCGTATGAAATAAAGATACCAGTAAACACAATATCACAAAAGCGAAAGAAAAAAAACCTAAAACATTATTTATGATCTCTAGACAGATTGGTAACTTTCCGAAAATGAGTATTTAGGAGTCAGACAAAGTTTTTTAATAATGTCTAAAAGTATTTTTGTTGGAAGTCTGCAGAGTAAATTATTGTAAAATAGAAACCAACAAAAGTTTTTTTAGCGACAGCCTTTATCAATTATTAATCATACCAAAGTAACCAGAATCGAAAGTTCGTAAATAGCCAGAGGTTGGGCGCAGGCGCGGAGGCTGCAGCGCTGTAGTGGGGAGCAGAGGTTGTACTCCGCGCGTGCAGGGTGCCCGCGTCGCGCAGTGTGACGAGGATGAAGTGAATCGTGCTCAGTGAGTGATAGTGATGAGTGCATTCGTGTGAATTCCTGGTAAGTGGCAATTTTTACAACCATGTTTTTATGAATATCTCTTGGACGGTGTGGGTTAAAAAATTTATAAATAATGGACGGAAGATTTATTTGGGAAAGTTTACGAAAGTTGCCGGGTTTTTTGAAGAAATTTGGGGAACAGGATACATTATGTTCAAACGGAATAAATATGTTAGTACTCATAATTCTATACTCGTAACGCCCACCATGATTTTTTTTAAATCTTATTTTGAATCTTGCTTTGTAAGCAATAGTGATGAAGTTCGTTTGTTTGTCAAATTAATCAAATAAATGAAATGCGACTTTATTAAGTTTATGAAAGGTTTAAATTTCATTGAAGTGATGTGAACATTGTAATGTACATTGAGCCTTACGAGGCTATATAATCACCACAAACTAACTGCTTAGGTACTCACTAGGATCCTAACTGGTTATATTCGTCGCAATTTACTATAAAACCCAGTAATATAATACTAACAAACATAATTTGTAATGCGGACTATCAAATGCGTTTCACTAGTATACAGGGTTTAATTCTAATAATAAGGCGAAGCTCTTAACGGGTGTTAGTTTAGGACATAATAAGTACATTTAGATAACTTTTACTTAAAATTAGAGCAACAAAATTGTCCATACAAAATGTATAGCAATGCGCAATGTAGAGCAAGTTATAACGTTGACAGCTAATTTTAAAAGCAGATGACATAACAGCCATATCAATAATAACAACAACCTAATGTGGGATTTTGTTATTACTGCTGCTCCAAAAATCTTAAAAAAAATTTGTGGGGTTGTAATTAAGTCTAACTTAAAAAAATACTCGTAATCCAAGATTACACTGATGAATTCGAATTGATCGCCCGTATTAGATTTACACGCGGTAAGTATAATTATTATGTATAGGTTTAGGTACACAATCATTACATATATACCGATCCAATTACGTACACAACTTGAAGATAACCTTCTTAAGATTGCTATTGCACTATCTTCTTAGATACTATTACATGTGAAGGGTCCACGGAAAGAACATGTCTAGTCAATTCAAATTACAGAAGGAAAAATCACCTAACTATTAACAGAATAAGGTGTGAATTTGCCCTGATTTTCTTAAAGCACTGGACATGTTTTTTTCCGTGGACCCTTCCTATATTATAGTTGGCCAAAACTACGTGCATTCCCGTTGCCAGTATTTTAGCCCGCAAAATAGGTGTCATATACTATTAAGCGTAAATTCAAGATTTTGTCTACCCTTCCAAAACTTTTAGCAATCTCCTAGAGGGCATATTGAGTCACAAAACTTAAGCGGCAACAGGGACATCTCTTATTTATTGTCACCTTGTCAGCCTCCGTAGCTTAGTTGGTAGTGACCCTGCCAACGAAGCTGGAGGTTCCGGGTTCGAATCCCGGCGAGGGCATTATTTGTGTATTTATTTATCACAAATATTTGTTCCTTGGTCATGGCTTTCTATGTATTTAAGTATCTATAATATGTATCTATCTATTATATATATCGTCGCCTGGTACCCACATCACAAGCCTTAATTGAGCTTACCGTGGGACTAGGTCGATTTGTGTAAGGTGTCCCATGATATTTATTTATTTATTATTTATTTATTCACCTTATATAGGTAGTTAGGTGTCATTTAAAAACAATAATTATATAATGAATAACAGCTAAATAAACAACAACAACAACAACTAAATAGCAGTGTAATAACACAATTTAGCGTATAATAGTATTGCTTGTGATTGATCATAGTTAAGGTACGGTTCTCATTTGACATTAGACCTAACTCTCAAAGAAATTAATCAAATTACACTCGCACAACAACGACTGAATTTTTACACATTAATAAAGTTTAGCCCTGAGATGCTTAATAAAAATATTACTGATACCACAGAGGTTTTACTTGGCATAGTTAAAGATATGATAAGAACGATTACTCAAACAGTAACATAGAAAATCTAAATAATTGATTAAGAAGAAAACATACTTATTAATGATGTTGTGGTGTCTATTCAGTTACCAAATACCATTAAATATCCATTGCCCTTGTTTCCCGGCTTCATTTGCCACGGCTCGTTATAATTTTAGCGACGATTTTTTGATGTCATTGTCATCTCACTGTTCATCCTGAAGGGAAGCATTTTTAACGATAGGAATATTTTTTTTTGAATGCCACCTAGTTAAGGGGAACACAGGGGGTACGACGGACAAACCACTAATGGACGATAATCCATTAGTAATGGACTATCGTCTAAAATCACCAACGAATGCTGGGTCCGCCTTTTGGTAAAGCGCCGCGGAATCGCTATCAGCATTAAATCGCACGCGCCCCGACAGCTCAGAGCAGGGAGACAGCTCGTAGTAAGTAGCTTCCCTTGAAGGGAAGCTACTAGTAGACCGTCAGCCCAGTTTATTCAAAATGTTCCTGATTATAAAAATCTGAAGTGATTACTCCGCGAATAAGTTTGACGAAAATCTCTGGTAAGAGCCACAATTGGTAGTAGTTACGACCGAAGTAAAACGTGCGTTTTCGTTTTATGACAGTCAAAGCTAACAGTAAGGGATTTTTGTTGTACTACTACTTTGTGTATAATACCGGAATACCGAAACGGTATTAGAGGCACTTATTTAAGAAACGACTAGTTTTGACATGTATATATTATAGTTTGTTTTTTTCCTATTTAAATAGAATTAAACAAAATCTACTATAAATATACTTGATATATGATATATGATGATATACTTATATTGACCATTAATCTAATTGACGGTAGATAAAAACATGATTAACATCATATTGTGACCACAGTCTTAGCGTAGTGCGTCCGTAGGTGCAATGTTGTACATAATAAATTTGAGATCATGATATTTAACTATCAATTAATGTTATTAACTATCAAAACTATAAATTAATTAAATTATAAATATTGGATGTCATATATCAAAGCAAAAACGACCAACCGAGCGTATACATCATAGCCGAAAAGTACATGAAGCTATTGAAATTAAAAAACATCGGAATTTTAATCAAAATGAGGGGCAAGGAATCTCGTCCGCGTAGAATCCCGTGATTTACAAACCGTGGTGAAACATCCATTTTAAAGCCTTTGAATGTTGTGAGTGTTGTGTGTAGACCTAGTGACAGCCCTAGCCTAGAAGTGAATAATCAAGATCAAGTGCGGGTAGTTCGAAAAACGTTCGAAGAAGAAAACTCGCAGAAGAAACGCTCGAAGGTGTTGATACATTCTCTCGCCAGTCTGCCTGCGACCACGGGTGTAACGTCATGCCCGAAACGTCAGGATATAATGAAACGTAAGTTTACGCGATTAAGACCCGTTTGTCTTTAAAATATAAAAACGACCAACATCACCAACGTCTGGGGTGGAAAACGAATCCACGTGCTCAACTTTCGCAGCTGATGCCTGCACCGCTCGGCCACTCGGTTATAGCAACCACCACTCAATTTTCTCGGGTATTATGCAGTGCCTTACAAGGCTAGGCCCCTTTGACCATACTCTAAGGGTAAGCAATACATGCATGAACCTTCTATCAGAATACTCTTCAGGTTTCTAGAATATCTAGAGATATGGTGCTGCCATCTAATGAAGTTTTTGTGAAAAGACAAATCATGATAATATATAAGGGTGAAACAACTTTTATCTCTGTTATTACCATGGTTACGGTCGCCTGAGTCACGCTGGTTTTATGCATAATTATGATACTTAAATTACGCAAACATGCATTTTTCTGGTGTTAATAAACCCTTTCCTTGACGGGCCATCTACAAACATCGACTATATGCATGTTTGCATAAATTAAGTAGCAGAAATTTTCATAAAACCAGCGTGACTCAGGCGACCGTAAGTAACCATGGCAATAAGAGACAGAAAAAAAGTTGATTCACCCATAAGCATGTATTGACTGTTTCCACTTGAGAAATTGCGATTAAGAAATAGCGAATACAGCTCTAACGAAATGTCTTGCTTCGTCCTCCAAAGTATAAGTAATTGTACCGAACAAAAGTTTCATATCTAGCCTGAATTGACAATCTGTGTTTTTGGGCTTACTTACTTTTTGACTTTCAATGGACCTTTTGTCCGCTGTTACTTCTTTTTAGTAGATCTAACTATAATAAGTATGTAATATAATAGGTATGTGTAGTATGAGTAGGACTAAAGATTGAAATCTTTTTATTGTCACCGAATAACAGTAGGTACCTATCATGTACGCGTGTTCTTCATTAGTCATTAGTAGACAAAATTTAATAATAATATTCACGAAACAATATCCCGGAGTAAATGTCTCAGAGCAGAGAGTTTCAGACCAACGAAGAACAATCATACGTAATAAAATGATTTCCGATGAAATACTAGCCCGAATACGAGAAGATATCAAACTGGAACTAGTAAACTCTACTATGTCATTATCCCCCTCAAGTACCGTAAATAGTGTTTTACCAAATATAGAATTGCCATCTGACTTAGAAGCGTCCATTGCGTCGTCGAATTCAAACACAGTAATTATGCCGGAAATACTTTCACAAACAACACAACTAACACAAGCAATAAATGTACAGGCCGAGAGCGAAATTTTGCCCCCTATAAATAATACTACAGAACAAAGACTTTTTCAAAACTTACAGACGACCATAACTTTATACGCGGAATCCGACCCAACGCTCAGACCCAAATTGCCCAAATTAAAATACAGCGCACATCTCACGCAACTAGTACAATTATTCAACCAAAAAATTCTGAACCAGTTCATTTCGCAAGGATCGGAGTTGACACATATCCATAACGTAATTTACTGCAGTGCCTTGGTTATATCGCAGGAACTAGGCTATAAAATAGGACAAAATGAACAAGCATGGCGGGGAAAAGACAGAAAACCCGCATGGTACATTAGACTGGAAAAGGATATAGTACAATTAAGATCTGATATAGGTAGGTTAACACAATACATAAACAATAATAGAACAAGGAGAGTAGTAGCTCGGGTAAATGAAATATTTAAAGCGTTTAGAGTTCACAGCAGCCACGAAAGCTATAACAAGACCCCTGAAGAATACTTAGATACCCTAAAACAAAAGTTGACTCTAAAAGCCCATCGACTGAAAAGATATAACAAAGCACTCAAGCGGAAAAGAGATAACAAACTTTTTGAAACCAACGAAAAAATATTCTACAGGCAGCTTGGCAGCCCTGAAGACAACACCGCGCCAATTGTACGCCAGATACCACAGGTAAGTGAGTTAGAGCAGTTTTGGGAAGATATCTGGGAAACAGATATACAGCATAACGAGGATGCAACATGGATAGAACAAGGAGAAAGAAGATGGGAAAATATAGAGGAAATGAAATTTGAAGACATAACCGAATCTGACATAGAAGAAGTCACGAAAAAATTGCATAATTGGAAATCCCCGGGAATAGATCGAATTCATAACTTCTGGTTCAAAAACTTCCATGTACTTCATAAGGCATTAGCTAATTGTATTTCAAACATTATCCATGGTCAACAAGATACACCAGCCTTTATAGGAAAAGGAGTAACATATATGATACCAAAAAGTAAACTCACAATGCAACCCTCACAGTACAGACCGATAACATGCCTGCCTACAATTTACAAAATAATCACATCCTTAATAACACGAAAAATTGCCACACATGTAGAACAAAACAACATAATCTTCGAAGAGCAGAAAGGTTGTAGACGGAATCATATGGGATGCAAGGAGCAGTTAATAATAGATTCAGTTATACATAGACATGCAGCAATTAATAAAACAAACCTACATTGCACATACATAGATTATAAAAAAGCCTTTGATAGCATTCCGCACTCTTGGTTAATACGCATACTACAGATATATAAAATTAATCCGGTTTTAATAAATTTTCTCCAGAACACCATGAAACTATGGAAAACAACCCTACGCCTCGACAATATTATAACCAGAGAAATAAATATAAGAAAAGGTATTTATCAAGGCGATTCCTTGAGTCCTCTATGGTTCTGTCTTGCCCTAAACCCGATCTCTCACATGCTGCGCTTAAACGGAACTGGATATAACCTGAAACACAGTAATGAAGAAACTTATATATCTCATTTAATATACATGGATGACATTAAACTTTATTCAAAAACAGAAACTGAAATGGAAATGCTAATAGACAAAACATCAGAATTTAGTAAGGACATAAATATGCAGTTTGGATTCGATAAGTGCAAAACTATCCATATTGTTAGAGGCAAAATATTACCCGGTAACTTCTCAGTAGACAACACAGACCTAATAACAGCTATGGAACCGGACGAATTATATAAATATTTAGGATACCAGCAGTCGAAAGGAATAGATCACATTAAAATAAAAAAATCGCTAATAGAACAATATAAAAAACGAATCCATGCCATCTGTAAATGCAAACTTACAGCAAAATCCCTCATTAAAGCAATAAATAGCTATGCAATACCTGTCTTAACATACTCATTCGGGGTTATTAAATGGACTAAATCCGATATCCGTCACCTTGAAATTACCACAAGAACCATACTTACTAAATACAACAATCACCATCCCAAATCTGCTATAGAAAGAATGACATTGAAAAGAGAACACGGGGGTAGAGGATTAATAGCCATACGCGCACTCTGGATCAAACAAATAAATAACCTTAAAACATTCTTCCTTTCCAAATCAGATAGCAGCGAAATACATAAAGCAATAGTATTAAATGACACAAACTTCACTCCGCTTAACTTAACTGAAACAGCATTAATTCCTATCGAAAATGAAACCGAAGCCGTTAGGTTGGAGCAGTGGAAGAAAAAAGTTTTGCATGGCAGACATCCCACGGACCTAATGTTACCTCATGTTGACCCTGTAGCTTCCAATAAATGGCTGAATCTGGGAACACTCTTCCCAGAAACAGAAGGATTTATAATAGCAATACAAGATCAAGTAATAAATACAAAAAACTACAGAAAATATATAATAAAAGACCCTAGTATTACAGATGATAGATGCCGAAAATGCCATAATCTCCCAGAAACTATCCAACATATCACTGGAGCCTGCTCTACTCTTACACAAACCGATTACACGCATCGTCATAACCAAGTAGCGAATATCGTACATCAAAAGCTAGCAGTTAAATATAATCTCACACCTAACAGTAGCACACCGTACTACAAATATTCCCCAAGTCCCGTATTAGAAAACCCTACCCATAAAATATATTTCGATCGCGCTATACTGACAGACAGAACTACACATTTTAACCGACCAGACATAACTCTGACAGATAAAATAAACAAAATCACTTACCTTATCGATATAGCCGTCCCCAACACGCACAACCTGCAAAAAACAATAACCGAGAAAATACACAAATATACCGATCTTAAAGACGAAGTAACTAGAATCTGGAACCAAGAAAAAGTCTACATTGTCCCAATTGTATTATCTAGCACTGGTGTCATACCTAAATACCTCCACCACAGTCTGAAACTCCTTGACTTGAAATCAAATACATATATGCTGTTACAAAAGGCAGCAATTCTGAACACATGTAGAATTGTAAGAAAATTTCTACAAATTGACGGCGACAAAATTGATGTAGGATAACG
This sequence comes from Thaumatotibia leucotreta, assembly GCA_025490895.1. Taxonomy (NCBI): domain Eukaryota; kingdom Metazoa; phylum Arthropoda; class Insecta; order Lepidoptera; family Tortricidae; genus Thaumatotibia; species Thaumatotibia leucotreta. Next base: position 1,630 of record JALPQI010007625.1, on the reverse strand, counting down.
CCGCAATTAACACTAAACAACACTTGTCACCTACTTGGCCTTGTCCCGTAGGTGGCAACAATTACCAGCTTATGCTGAGAAAAATAACCCCTGGAAAATAATAATAATAATAATTTATTTGCCGAAAAAGGGTAGCTTACATATGTTAGTGTAAATGTACAATTGTTTCACCTTTTCCAACTGTTACAAACAGTATGCAAATGTTACAAAACATAAATTTAATTTTGAGAAGAAAAAAAAATATATGATGTCATTTTAACAAACTAGAATATTATAATCAAATACCAAGAATAATTATAAACTATACAAATTAACTTTATATTACAAGTCAGTATTCATGAAATCATTTACACTGTAAAAGCAATGATCAATCAGGAATTTTCTTAGGGTGTACTTAAATTCTTTGTTTTCGAGCAATTTAATATGGACAGGTAATTTGTTGTATATTTTGATACTCATATTATAAACGTTTCTCTTATAAATATCAGCCATGCATCGTGGTTGATTGAGAAGATTTTTGTATTTCATTCTCGGATTGCCAGAACAAATATCAGAACGTTTAACAAAATATTGTGGAAAGTTCTTCACAAAATTACAAATTTTAAAGATATATATACATGCTAAAGGTAGAAGGTTCAGATGCTTAAATAATGGTTTGCAACTGCTACCAATGTGGGCATTAGATATTGCGCGGATACATTTCTTTTGTAATTTGAATACTCTGTCAACTTCTACAGAGTTACCCCAAAGTATTAGTCCATAATTGAGAACAGATGAGACGTAGCCATGATATGCTGTTAGAGCTGCCTCATAGGATACTGTCTGTCGAAGTTTTCTTAAGGCGAATACAAAACGATCAAGTCGTTTACATATAGAGCTAATATGTTCTTTCCAGTTAAGTGAGGAATCAATATTTAAACCTAAGAATTTAACAGTGTTAGTTTTTTGTAGGGGAATGTCGCTAATATATATATTTAATGTTGGAGGAGTTGAGCCATATGAGTGAAATTGCATATACTGTGTTTTTGTGAGGTTAATGAGAAGATTATTATTGTGTATCCAATCATTCATGCTAGCTAATGCTTCGTTTATTTCCGATTCATAAGTATTCTGACTTTGTCCCCTAACTATGATAGTCGTATCATCTGCGAAGAGTATGGTTTTGGGCTTTGTTACTTTAGGAAGATCATTTATAAAGATCAAAAATAATAATGGACCTAAATTACTGCCCTGTGGCACTCCAGAGAGAACTGTACGAAGCGGTGATCTATATTTAAACTTATGCAATTGGTTATTAATTTCGGTAAATTTTGAGATTTCCGTACATTGCTGTCTATTAACAAGATAAGAACGAAGCCAGTTATTTGCTTGACCTCTAATACCAAATGCTTCTAATTTTTGAAGGAGTTTACTGTGATCAACTAGGTCGAATGCTTTGGTCATATCGAGAAATATGGACATTACAGGCAATTTATTATTTATAGATTCAGTTAAATATTTTATGAACTCAAAACATGCCAGCTCTGTATTAAGACCCTTTCGGAATCCATATTGGTCAGGATGTAGGAGGCTATGCTTGTCAATAAAGTTATCTAATCTGATACAAAAGGCTTTTTCTATTAGCTTAGAC